>PDHP01000104.1:70780-118882 GCA_003339455.1 Ophiocordyceps camponoti-leonardi (nom. inval.) | reverse complement strand
TTATTATTATTATTATTATTATTATTATTATTATTATTATTATTATTATTATTATTATTATTATTATTATTATTATTATTATTATTATTATTATTATTATTATTATTATTATTATCTAATACTATTATAATTACTACTATTATAGGCGGTATATAGTTATTTTAATAATAGTATAATACGGCCTACTTATATATAGTTATTATCTAATATACCCGGTATTTAATAATACAAATAATATTATTAAAAAGGCTTTAGTCGATTTAAGCCTTTCGAAGTTAGTATTTAGAAACTATATTATAATAAAAATTAGGGATATAAAGGACGTTCGTAAGCTTCTAGGTATTATTATTTTTAATAAGGAACTCGATAATCCTTTTTCCTAAGAGAGGGAGGAATCTAGAGCCTAAGAGGACCTAGTAGGGCTTTACTAGGGGCGTATATTCTATAAAAAGTAAAAGCTCGTAGAATATATAATTATTAGCCCCTATATTTATAATAATTAATTAGTAAAGGGAATAAGCCCTAGGATTTATTTAATTAATAGGCCCTATATTAACTACGAAGGCTATTATAACTACTAAGACTATAAGGATATCCTCCTTTTTCTTATCTTTAATCTAGTTAATAATAATAATTAATTTTTCTACTAAGTCCTTAAGGTAAGGTTTCTTTTTAATAAGGGCCTTTATCTTTTTAATAATATTAGAGTTAGGCTTCTATCTAGTTAGCCTAATACCCTTATTCTAATAAAAGTAGTTATTAAAGAAGTAGGACTTTCCGTATATATATTACGGCTTTAGCCTATTACTATTCTCTCCCTTTTATATAGTAAGGGCTATTAGTATACGCTATTAGGATAGCTTCGATAAAGGTATTACTTTCTTAAACTAATTATTAATTTCGTATTTATTAAGGATAATAGGTTCGGTAATAGTACTATTATTTATAAGTTCTTTGATTTTATTTATCTAATAGTTATAAAATTCGGGGTTAACCTTTTTAACGGTATTAATAAATACTATCGTAGGTTAGATCCTATTACTATTAGAGAGTAATTCGAGGCTAATCTCGGTTAAGGCCTTCTAGTACTTCGAGACCTAAAAAGTAATCTTCGTTTTATCGGGTACCTTTAGTACTTTATAGTACTAATTAAGTACTTTATATTATTAAATCTATACTAAGGGCTTAATACGGTTATATAAAGTCTAAAGTTCTATAGCTATATTACTCTTATAAATAATAGAGCTATAATACGTACTACTAGTTTTTACGATAAACTCCTAAATCTTTATAAGTACTTTTATTTTAGTCTTATAGGTAGTAAGTCTATACTTATATATTAAGACTTAAATCTTATATACCTTAATAGTATTATTAATAGTTACCTAAATAATCTATTCGTCTAAGAGCTCCGGTAGTATTATAGGCTTAGCTAGGGGAACTCGGTCTACTAACTCTAGGTCGATATAGGCTTAAAGATCGTATAATTTAGTATATTTTTAAATAATACTAATTTATTTCTTCTAGTTATTAGGTCCCCGAAGGGTAATAAAAGTATTAAGGGTAGTATTATTTATTATATTTATACCTTCGATCTATATTTATAAGCTTTAATTAAAAGATTCTAGGGTTTATTTTTAAACTAGTATTAAGTCTACCTTTATAAATATATTTTATTAGTTTTATTAATTTTATTAGGTTTATTAATTATAAGTAGGCTTTAGGTTTATTATATAAAGTCTCTTCTTATAAGAAGGAGCTTAATTTAAATATAATTAAGAGGTTTCTCTATTATATAAAATAGGTTATCCCCTATAAGAAGGGATTTAAAAGATAATTTTAGGGTTTAGGGTTTCTTAAAAAATAATGTTAAGGTTTTAATTAATTTTTAAATACTTATTACTTTATAAATACTTTTAAACGAATTGTTAAAAGCTTAGTAAACTAGGCTTATAACTATTAGGATTAGGGAAAGCTTTATAAATAAAAAAAGGGAATAAAAATAACGAGTAAGGGGATTAATACTTTATATAAGGCTAGGGTAAGCTTTATATAATTATTATCTCTAACTCTTTATCTAAGGGGTAATTATCCTAATTAATTATATATAAGTACTTTTTCTAACCTAGAATATAGAAGAAGTAAAGAAGAGCTTCCTAATAATTCTACTATAATCTATTATTTTCCTATAGGTTCGTATAAAGTAACTAAAGGGTTATATAGTATAGCTAAAGGAGTCTATAGAATCTACAAGATAACCCTAAATCGTATAATTAAATAGTTATTAAGAAGGAAAAGACTATAGTAAGGTATAAGTCGCCGGATCCGGCGATTCCTCGTATTAAAGGATTATAAGGTCTAAGAGTAGATCTATTATATAACTATAGGGATTATTATCAAGGTTATTATACCTTAAGTAGGCAGCTATACTTAATACCTATTATTATTACTAATAATACTTAAAGTATATATATATATATATATATATATATTATATATACTAAGGTATAACTAGTAAGTAAATAATCAAATACCTTTGAAGAAATAGGCTCTAAATATACTATAAACATTACTTTTTAATTCTAATCAAATCATCGCCTTAAACCCTACTACTTAGATTCACCTGGGAGCCAATTCGGTTGCAGCGTACCTTGCACGACGTGAAACTTCCTAGTTGATTTCAAAACCAGCTACTTCAATCGTCTCTCACCTGCGTGCAGTCTTATCTGCCTAGATGCCTTCGCCAAAACAAAGGAAGATAGCTATTGTTGGCAGCAGATCCGTCGGTAAAACTAGCCTCAGAGTCTCGATATGTTACGTTGGCCTTCTCTGAACTAATAATAACTGGGTGCGGGCTACAGGAAAATCGTCTCTTGCTGTTCAATATGTCGACGGTCATTTCGTCGACAGCTACTACCCCACTATCGAAAACACATTTAGTAGAACTATCCGGTTCAAAGGACAAGACTTTTCGACAGAGATCGTGGATACGGCTGGACAGGATGAGTATAGCATACTAAATTCGAAGCACTTTATTGGCATCCATGGCTATATGCTGGTTTATTCGGTCTCCTCTTTGCCATCTTTCGAGATGGTTCAGGTGATACGGGAGAAGATTCTCAATCACCTAGTGAGTGCCCTTAAGTTTCAGATGCCATTTCTTCTGCCACCTGGTGCATGCGGCGATTTGGCACCTGTCTTTGACATAGTGATTTTCGCCGCTAAACTGAATATGGCAGGGTATCGAGTCGGTGCCAATCGTTATCGTGGGCAATAAGAGCGATCTGCGCCCAGAACAACGCCAAGTCAGTCCTCAGGAAGGGAAAAAACTTGCCGAGAAATTTGAATGTGGTTGGACAGAAGCCAGTGCTCGATATAACGAAAATGTTGCCCGAGCCTTTGAGCTGCTGATCGCACAGATAGAGACGTCCCAGAGTCCAGGTGAAGCGCCGGAGAGAAGCAATTGTTCCGCAATGTAACGGATTTAAGTTACGTATATAATTATGCCTTTTATTTTAGGTTACGGGAAAAAAGCTGCAGGCAGCTTCTTTATTACTTAGAGGGTATTTACCTTACTATAGTATATATATAGTTTATTATTTTATATTGTTTTTTTAGTTTTTTTATTTTAATAAATACTTTTTTAACTTTTTTAAGATTTTTAAAATTTATTAATCTTTAACTTAAACTAGTAAACTTTAGAATAATTATTAAAAAGAAGTTTAATTATAATATATTAATAGAAATATTATAAAGCTATTTTTAAAAAAAAGTAGAAATATAGTTTTTATTATATAATTATAAATTTTATTATTATTTAATATATATTCTATAGGAGATTATTAATATAATATACTTTAGTATTATTTTAACTATATAAAGTACTTTTATATAAAGCTTTTATTAATAATTTAATTAATAAACCTTTGTAATATCTTTAGAGTATTATTATTTCTACCTACGTATTTTTATATTTCTATTTACGCCTTACCTACCTACCCCGCGCCCCTATATAGCCGCCTACTTAATTTAGGTATATAGGTATATAAACCCCGGGAGTAGGTTTATACTTAGGCTATAGGTATATAAAAATATATACTTAGAAATACGGGCTTAAAGGTATAGGATTAAAGGTAATACACCTATAGGGTAAATAGTACAAAATAACGAGTAAGAAATAAGAGAAATAGAATTATTATAGGGGAGTACTCGGAATACTACCTACGATTAATAGGTATAAGTAGTATAATATAAAATACTTAATTTCTATCTAAGGGGGGGATAATTCTTAAACTATTTATATATTAAAGTCTTTAGTATTCCTCGGGAGTATCCGGAATTACGTTTAGAGATTCCTTTCTAAAAGCTTTTTAGTATTCTATATAAGAACCTAAAGGGTACTTATAAAAGCTCCTAAAAGTCTATTAGAGTAAAGTTTATTAGGGTATATATACATTATTAATCTATTAATCGTTTAAAGTATAAAGTTTACTCGTATTTTTATAGGGCTTTTAAAGGTAGTTTATATAGGATATATTATAATAATCTATATAGGGATTAGTCGAGGGATATTATAAGTAGATTTTTAATTAGGATCCTATAGTTAGGATTAAGGCTAGAGTATTAGGTATTCTAGTACTAAGGTTCGGTACTTTGTCTAGTAAGTCTTTAAAGTATTTTTAGGATAATATAAGTAGAGTTTCTAGAGTATCTCGTAAAGTAGTATCTCTAGAGTATTTAGCGGAGTTTTACTAAGAGCTGTTTTATCGTCTAGTTTTATTCTATAATAAAAGGTATTATAATTCTAGCTAATTTATTTAAATCTATAATAAAAAGCGATTATAAATAATAAATCGTAAGATTAAATAGTCCGATTATTCTTCTAGCTATATAACTAGTATAATCTCTTTAATTAAAGAAGATAATAGTAATACTACTAATAGTACTACTAATAGTATTATTAATAGTATTACCGATAGTATTATTAATAGTATTATTATTACCCCCCCCTTACCCCCCCCTTAGCCTATCCCTTAGCCTGCTTTTTTATTCTTAAGATACTCTTCTTCCCTATATATATATATAAGATTATAATCTTTTTATAAATAGGTTATTTACCTTAATATTAATCTCGTTTTATGTTTATATACGCTATATACTCGAATTAAGTTATTATATACTACCTTAGCTAGACCTCCTAAATAATAGGTATAGTATTCAGCCTTGCGTTATTTATAACCCTATTATTATTACTACCTATAAGGCTATTATTATTACTATTTATAAGGCTATTACCTAAAAGATAAGAAGAATAGGTAGCTTTTTATTCTACGCGCTATAAGGCTAGCTACGAAGGTTCTTGATAATTTAGGGATCTCTAATATAGAGAAGAGGCTTATTAAAATCCTATTTTTAAGTAGATTAAAGACGATTCTTAATACTAAGGAGGGGGCGTATTAAAGGCTTTTATAGTTACTAGTATAAATAAATATCCTTTTTAAAAAGGCCTTAGCTAGCCTAAAGGTATTAAAGAATTATATAGGTATAAAGTAAACTATATTATTATACGAAGGTATTTAAGTAAGGCTTAAAAGGCTAATAATACTACGTTAATAATAGTATTACCGCCTTAATAAGCCTATACTAATACATAAGAAGGTTAATTATAGGATAAAAAACCTTAAGGCTTATATTGCTAAGGTAAGCCTTATTAATATAATACTACTATTACTTAAGCTATTATTAGGCAGCTTCTTACTTATATATTTTCTTTTTATTCTCGATTATTTAAATAAGGGCGTTAAAGAAATATAGAAGATTACTAGTACTAGTAAGAAGATATAATTTTATATCCTTATACGCCGTTTTAGCCGGATTATTAACTCTTTAGCCGAAGTTATAATACCTTTTAATATAGTAGGCTACCTACTACTCCTAGAAAAGTATATATACCTTAAAAATATAAGTAATAATATAGTATTAAGTCGGGTAATAAGTATTAATAAAGGCCTTTTACTTAATAAGGAAGTCTTCTTCTATACGGGTATAAATAACTATTTTCTATATAACGAATATACCCTTACGAGTTATAGCCTTACCTACTTATAGTAGTATAATAATAGTATTCTTAGCCTCTTCTTAAATAGTATTATATTAAATAAAACTATTAATAGTACTATTAATAACGTTATTAATAGCGTTATTAATAGTATTATTATTAGCCTAGTTAAAGGTATTAGGTACTCTTTAGCGTATTTAAATCCTCGCTCGAATATTAGAATTAATATAGAAAATATATAATTATTATTATAACCAAAGAAAGGTATTATTAAGGGTATTTTTTAAAGCCCTCTTATTATTTATTATTATAACCTCCGACTCTAGAGCGTAAACCTATTTACGAAGGTTATTAAAATAACTATAAAGCTAATCGAACCTTTCCTCTTTTTCTATATTAATAAGGCTAAAAGCAAAGTTTATTATACTCTTTTAATTCGTATAACCTATAGCCTAAAAGAAGTATATTTTAAAATAATTAGTTTTATACGTATTATTAAGCCTAAAAATATCGGGGAATTTTCTTTATATAACTTTATACTATAAATAGGTTTAAAGTACTATTATAATCCTTTATCTATTATTATATTATACGAAATACTTTAAATTACCCCTTTAGAAATAGTTAATAAATACTTAGGTAGTTAATAGGCCCTTAAGAGCTTTAAAACGATTTTTTTATTAATTATTATAAATATCTCGTTATTAGAAAAAGGATATTAAAGGAGTAGATTATTATTAGACGATAGAAGTAGATTCTCTTACTAAAAGCGCGCGGTATTAAGAGAGGCTTTTCTCGAGTATTTTTTATCCCTCTATTTAATACTAATAGATATTATAAGCGGATAAATTAAGAGAAGGTCTATAATTATAATTATCGAAAAATATATAATAGGACTAGGTTTAGTATAATATATAGGTTATTTTAATAATAATATAATAAGGATAGTCGACTTTTTAAGTTAATACTTAATAAAGCCTAGTACTTCGAGAAGCCTAATAGGGTTTATAATTATAGATAAAAATAACTCGAGTATATAGTTACTACCCGTTTATATCCTTCTTTTTATTATTAGATCGTTTAATAATAGTAATACTATTTTCTTAATAAAAGTTTTAGAGGAATACGTAGAGATTATTATAAGAATTAAATTCCTATAAGGGTAGTAGTAAAAGTATAGGGACGAATAACGGATTAGGCTAATTAGGTATATTAGGTATATTAGGTATATTAGGCTTATTAGGCTTTTTAGGTATATTAAGTATATTAAGTAAGAGACTAATATTTATAATAATAATAAAAGCCTTATATAGTTATGATTTTATATAGCCTAATACCTACCTAGGTTTATAAAAAATATTTCTAGAGATACTATTAGTTAGGCTTTATAAATATATATACGGGAGTAATAAATATTTACTAAAAAGGGTCCTTTACTACTAGTTCTAATATTTATCTATAATAATCTATAAAAGGATTCTCTATAGTCTAAATATAAAAACACCCCTTTTTTTCTTTTTCGTATATCCCCCTTTCCTAGCTCGATATTAGATCGAGCTAAACTCGGAATCCCTCTAGTATTAAATTAAATTTAACCTAAAGTCGATCGGATATTATTCTAACCTCCTATCGTTATACTATTCTATTCCTCCTTTTATCTCCTTTATCTTATACTTATACTTATATTCTATATAATATATTCCCTATCCCCCTTTATATTACCCCTAAGTAATTCTTATACGATCCTTATTATAGCTTACGCCGAGTATAGTTATAGCCTAGCTATATTATAATCTATAATTATAATAATATCGTATTAATACTAATAGTTCTTTCTTTTATTATTATATTATAATTATTCTTATTAATCGTCTTTTTTATAATAAACCCTTAGACCTGGATATTAAGCGTATTAGTATTTATTAATTATTCTAATAACCGGTTTAGGGATTCCTTAGTTATTATATTTATAGGTTTATTATTATTATATATTTATCGTAT
This sequence comes from Ophiocordyceps camponoti-leonardi (nom. inval.), assembly GCA_003339455.1. Lineage (NCBI taxonomy): Eukaryota > Fungi > Ascomycota > Sordariomycetes > Hypocreales > Ophiocordycipitaceae > Ophiocordyceps > Ophiocordyceps camponoti-leonardi. The sequence continues at coordinate 110,823 of PDHP01000104.1, read as the reverse complement.
TTCGTCTACTTCCCTATTCTTATATAATTCCTATATTAATATTATATTAATTATTAAGTATCTTTCCTTTATTATTCCTAGTTTTACTAGGTATCTATAGAGTAAAAACGAGTTAGTATATATAATTATTCGAACTAGACCTAGCCCGAGTTTAGCTTAAATTCGATTAAATATTAAAGTAAAAGAAATATTAATATTAAATCCGGCTAATATCCTATATATTTTTAAGGCTAGGATAGAGTATATAACCTATTTATATTTAGTTAAGCTCTAATAAAGGAGGTTCCCTAAAAGTTAGAATATTTCTCCTCCTCTTATTTTTTCTCCGAGGATAATAATATATCTAATCTAGGATAAAAGATCTATATTATTTATAAAGCATTTATTTATAAAAATATATAAGTTTATATCCTAGTATTAGACTAGGATATATTAAAGACTATATTATTAATTATTCTATTATTATTTAAAGCGTTTATTTAACCTTTTATAGTTTTTTTATATTAGTACTTAGATTTATATAATAATAAAAAAGTTATAGGCTACTTTAAGCTAATAAATAAAGGCGATATATACTCTATAAGCGTATTATTCTAGGTATTATTAATAAGACTCCGGCTATTTATAATTAATAAGCGCGATTTATATAATAATATACCTATAGGGTAAATAGTATAAGATAAGGGGTAAAAAATAAGAAAAATAGAATTATTATAAGGGAGTACTCGGAATACTACCTATTTATTTATTTATTTAAATCTACTCTAGGGGCCTTAAAGGGCTTCTAGAACCTTACTATTATACTAAGTAGGAAAAATCCCTAGAAGGGGCAAAACCCCCTAATAATAGAGCGAAAATAGAGCCCTAGGCCCCCTAGGGGGGGCTATAGGGTAGGGGAAAACGAACGTATAATAAGATAAGCTATCTACTTAAGTAGTCTCGTAGATTATATAAGAAAAGAGAGGGAGGGGGGGGGTAAGAGAAAAGTAGGAGGGGAGAGAGGGGAAGGAGGGGGCGGAGAAAAGAAAACCCGATCCGGGAGTTAATATAAGTAAAGGTAGTAAGGTATAATAGAAAAGGGGGTATAAAAACCTTAACTACTCCTCCCTCCTCTCTCTCTTCCTTTTTTCTTTATTATTATTACTTTTATAAATACTTCCTACCCTATTTATTATAAGAAGAAATAGCTATAAAGGTAATAAAAGGAGTAGTAATAAAGGAGTATATAATTAACGAGTACCCTATAGTTAACTTATCCCTTATTATATATACTTAGTTAATAAAGCCTAATAAGCTATATAATATCCCCTATAGCCTTTATATTTTATACTTAATCGAGTAAAAGTCGTCGAGGGAGCTTATTATCTTTTTAGGGATCTATTTATTAGTCTGTATCTTCTAATAATAGCTGATTCCGTTCTTTATAGCTAATCTCTTATTATTATTAATAATAATAATCTCCCTCTCTCCTCCTATAACCTCCCTCTAGAGCTCTACCTCCTAATACGAGTAAGGCTTTTTTTATTAGGATTAAAAGAATAAGTAAGTAGTATTAAAAAAGGAACGACTAGAGTATAGTAAAAGGGTAAAAAGCTAGGGCTAATAAGGGAGTAAGTACCCGATTAGCTAACTATTATTACTATACTATAAAGTACTAAGGTTATAAAAAGGTAAAGATTAGCCTAGGAGGAGGGAGTAAAGTAGGTAAAGAGCGAGAAAGGTATTAATAAGTAGTAGTTAATAACTCTAGAGCTTGCCTAGAAGGTAGTAGAATTAATAGCCTTTATTAAGTAAGGAGGGGCTAAAAACTCTATCGAAGTAAATAGTATAAGCGGGGTTTATTTAAAGGAAGCTAATAGTATAATAGTTTTAAAGACTTATAAGGGAACTATATAAGATTATAAAGCTTAAGTAGGATAAGGGTATACGCTTTTAATTATTACTTATATAAACGATTATTAACTTAACCCTTATTATAATTACCCTAATAATAATAATAATAATAATAATAATAATAATAATAATTATAATAATAATAAATATAATTATAAGGCTAGTATAGAGTAGTAGGTTTATAAGGCTAATTCTTACCCCTAATACTAAATACCTAAACTAGCTAAATTATCTTCGCCTTTTAAATATACTCTTAATACTCCTTTTATTAACCTATATTACTCTTACCTAGGATAATAGGATTATCGACTAGTAGATTCTTAGCCTTATTAAATATATAGTATATTCCTTTAATTAAATCGATAAATAGCTAAAAAAGTAGGTAAAGGCGAATAAAGAGTAGTTAAAAGGCGATAAGTAAGCGGTAGAGTAGATCGAAACTCGCCTTTAATAGATTAAAAAAGGGGTAAACTAATTAGTACTCTAAATAATAAGTAATAATATACTTTTAGTATATATATATAGCGATAAAAGAACCCCTAATTAAGAGCTAGATATTAATAAATACGCTCTAAATCGCCCCCTATTTAGAAATAAGCTAAAGACTATATACTAGGTAATTAAGAAACTATACGAGAATACGAGGGGAAACCTCGGGCTTTTAAGGGAGATAGTAGAGTATAAGGAGTAAGTAAAGGAGTTAAAGGGTACTAAAGGAGCGGTTAAGGAGTAAAAAGAGGGAGGAGATAGTATAGGGGAAAGGGAGAGGGGGGCGATTATTAAAAGGATAAGGAGTAAGGCGGCGGTAATAGAAAGGAATAATAGGGCTTTGCCTATAGTACCCTTAAAAAAGGGCTAGGAGGAAGCTAGAAGGCTAGTAAAAAAGTAGAAAACGGTAGAGGAGACTAGGGCGGGGATATAAAAGTAGGGGCATAGTTACCTCCCGAAGAAAAGTCGATATAAAGGCCTATATAATAGTTAAAATAGTAAAAAAGGGTTAGGGGTTAAGTAAATAATAAAAGCTTTTAGCGGTAATAAAAAAGGTAATAATAATTCTAAAAAGGTTCTAGTATTTATTATCCGTATAAATCTATAATAAGGTTAAATTAGCGTAAATAATATAAGGAGGAGAACTATTTATTAAGGGGGCTAGCGTAGGACTTATACTAGAGTACTTAAACGAGGTCCGCTTAGTCCCTTAGGGGGGCGATTAGAGTATAAGGAAGGAGAGTATATTATAAGGCTATAAAATAATAGTATAAAAAAATATATTCGGCTATCTTATCCTTACTTAAGCCGTATAAATATAAAGGTAATAATATAAAGGGGATATAGTAAGTAAAAAAGAACCTATTAAGCCTAATCCTACTAGTATAGAGTTAAGTAAAAAAGCTATTAAGAAACTTCGGAAAAGAGGTATACTTGATAAGAAGAATACTTAAGTATAGCTAAAAGGAGGAGTTTATAGTATAATTATAGGATTAATTATATTACTTAAAGTACTATTCTTTAGATTCCTAATAGCTATACTATTCGTCTTAAAAATAAAGGTTAAATAGCTTATAAGACTATAACCCTATACTATTAGAGCCTACTTAGGAAGTAAGGGCTTATTAAGTATCCTTTAGTATAATATAGGGAGTAATAGGGGGGTAATTATAACGCAGGCGGAATTAACGGGTAACCCGACTAATAACTAAGCGGATAATAATAATAAACCTATAGGATTCGAGGAGCTAGTAAGTATACGTAGAATAATAAGTAAAGTAAATATCTAAGGGAGGGATATATACCTCAATCTTTATATAATAGCTAGGTATAGTATAATAAGCGCTAGTAATAGTACGTAAGTATTAGGCTTAAACCTTAGCTAGCTCTTTAATCAATTAACTAGAGGGGTAGCCCTTAGCCGGAATAGGAGGGATAAAATAAAAGGAGCTATAAGTAATAATAGCTAATACATATTTATTAAAATATACGGAAGCCATAGGAGAATATATATACGAGCGTATAAAGGTATTAGGAAGAGAAGGATTATATAATATAGTCGCCCTTAGTTATAGGGCTTATAACCGCCTATTAGGGTATACTCTCCGTATATAGAGTATAGAGGGAGAATTATTACTCTTATATTCTCTTAATCTAGCCCTAAGTATACTAAATAGTAGTAATTCTTCTTCGCTTATAGTAATAACTTTATAATTATTCTAATTAGATAATTAAATAGGCTTCTTACTAGTCCTTATAATTAAATAGGTCTTACGCTAATCCTTATAATCGGATAAGCCTATAAGCTAGTCCTTATAAAGCTATATACGATAAATTATATAACCCCCTTTAGTAGTAGTATTATATCCTCTTAAGACCCATAGAACTTTTACGATTCTATAAACTACTTATTATATTTCCTCGCTTATCTAATTTATAGAAAACCTAGATAATATCTTAGGTTCTATATATATAATAGACTAATTAAGAAGACTTAATAAGATAATAAGCCTTACTAAGATAAGATATATTATAGCTAAGGATACCTCCGCCCCTATAAAAAAGGGGAAGGGACCTATATAAGATAAAAGGGAACCTACTTTTTACGCTAGCTCTTATATAAGTAAGCCTAGTACTCGTATAAGGGAGCCTAGCTTATACGCTATAAAAAGGGTAAAAAACAACCCTAAAAACGAAGGAGCCCTAGTTAGAATTATATTACTAAAGCCTATAGGAAAAGTATTAAGTTCTCGTCGGAAGTCTAGATTTACCTTTAATAATATTAATGCTATAGAATTCGAGTATATATATAAATACTTCTAGAATAACCCTAAATTTCGCCTTATTATTTACTAGTACTTATAATTCTATAAAATACTTAATAATTAACTTATCGTAAAGGTCCTAAATATTTTTATAATATACGATTTAATCTAGATAAACTCCTACTATTATAATATTTATTAGCTTAAGATTATATATCCTAGCTCCTATACTAATATACTCCGTATTAAAACTACGAGGAAGGATTATTTAGATATAGTACCTATAATTCGATTTTAAATAATTAAGTATTTATACGTAGAAGTCTATAAGCCGGATAATATCCTAAGTATAGTTATAGTTTTATATAATTAGAGTAATTCTAAGGAAATCCTTCTTATAGATTATAAACCTTCTTAGACCCTATTCTAATACCCTTCGGTATAGCCTTTTATTAAAAAGTATATTATTATTAATAAAGAACCTACTCGTTTTACTATAGAAGCTATTATCTCCCGATAAATACTATAAAGTAGATACTATTAGTAGTCCGTACTTTTCGATAGCTCTGACTCCGAATCTAAGTTAGATTTTATAAAGCCTAGATATTATTAATAAGACTTTTTAGTAAACCTAACTATTAATAAGGCTTTTAAAAAAGCTATTAGTAAAAGGCTTAAAAGAGATAATATTAATACCTTTTATTTAGACTTTCTAAATCCTAATAGTATAGGTATTATTATTAATAAAAACAAAAAGGTTACCTTTATAAATATTAACCTTTTCTATAAACGCCTTCGCGTTTATAAATTAGATAATACTTATACTCTTTACCCGTTTTACCTTTTATTTCTTATAGGTATTATACTTATATAGTATATAGCCGAGCTAAACTTCGAATAGCGCTAAAAGCTTACTTCTAGTATTTTATATTACTTTATAAGGCGTTTTTAAAAGCGATTCCGCTATTTATTATTATTATTATTATTAAAATTTACTCTAGGGACCTAAGAGGTATCTAGGGATTTATCGTACTAGTTATAGGCTAGAAAAACCGGGAGAACCCGGGGGAAAACCAGTCTCTTCTTATAGTATAGTAGCCTTAGGCAAGGCAGAAGTCGGTCGTATAGGGTATAACTATAGCGAGAATATCCCGGCCTTATTAGGCTATAGTAGTAGTAGGGGAGAGTAAAGTAGGAAGGGTCGAGTAAGTAGGAGGGGAGGGGAGAGGGAGGTTAGGCGTATACGGCGGTAGATTAATAATATAGCCTTATATCCCGAAAAAGGGGTATAATAACCCCTCCTTCGGTATAAGGGCCCTCCTAATAATAATAATATTTATAATATTATCTTTACCCATAATATTAATAATAATAATAGCGACTCTTATAGGTAATAAGCTAGATATCGGAATAGTATACGATCTAGAGTATAGTAATAAGAGGGAGATACCCTACGATAACTACGTATTACGTATTATTTAGCCCTATTATCGTATAATATTCGAGGGTTATTAGGATTAGCTTTATAAGTAATAGCTATAATAATATCGAGTATACGCTAATAGGAAGTAGTAATAATCGTATAAGCCTATATCGTATACCCTAAAGTAAACGCAGTTTACTAGGAGGTAGCCCCGGTAATAATAGACGACTCGACCTAGCTCTACGGCGAATAATACGAGCGAAAGGAGGCTAAGGCCGTATTCGTTAATAAGTATAATAAGGTAAAAGGCATAAAGAAGGCCAAGGCTTTATTCTAAAAGGGCGTTAATTAGCTAAAGCTCTACTATTATATTAATAAGGAACGTATTATAGCTAAAGGTCGTACTAGGGATCCCTAGTTACTCGCCGCCGTAGAGAAGAGTAATATAGTATTAAAGGCGGTAATAAAGCTATTAGCGGGGCTAGGCAAGACGACGATAGCTATAGCTAAGAGCTTAGGCGATATTAAGTAGAAGCTAGCTACTAGGGCTCGAGTAAAACTATTACTAGGTAGCTAAACGACTATAGTCGAGGCTAAGGGTAGTAAAGGCTCCCTAGCTTCCTAGTAAACTATTATTCCCTCTCGCTAGGATAAGGTTAAGGATAAGGGGAAGGTAAGGGCTAGAGGTAATATTAACGGGGTTATAAGCGTATTAAAGCGCTAGGCTATTACTTTAGCTCTAGCTAAACCTATTACTCTAGCTAGCTAAACGGTCGTCGATATAATAGATATTAATAGCGAGGGGGGTAAGGTAGAGCTTATTAATATCGCTAGGTTAACTAAGGAAGCGACGTTTCCGGGCGAAACGGCGGTAGAGTCGTCTAGTAGCGCTAGAACTCGGGCTACCTCCTCGTAGGAGGAGGCGGCTAAGCTTATATACGACTTCGAGTACTAGCGCTCGCTATTTAATTATATAAGTTTAGTAAGAACTTTATAGTATAAAATATACTATTAATATATAGGTTAATAAAATAATATTTTTAATTTATTAGCTATAATATAAGGTTTCTCTTACCTAATAGCTTTATATTACGATTAATAAGGCGATTCTTAAGATTATTTTTCCTTTTATTACTATCGAGATTACTAAGGAACTCGAGCCTTTAAAGAGTTATATAGTCCTAATTTACTAAATCTAAGATATTAAGTCCCGTAAAAATATATTAATAAATACCTTAAATAGTATTTTAAGTTTAATAAAATACTTATTACTAAGTCCCTATAGGATAACTATAAATCTAATAGTAATCGTAAGGACTAATAACCTTTTTTAGGGGGGGAGAAGTACGAAAAAAGATATAATAACGACTAAGAATATTATTATAATAATAACTAAGGATATTATTATAATAATAATCGAAAAGGGTATTATAATTATAGAAATTAAAATATATATAATTATAATAATTCCTAGCGCTATAATAATAATTCCTATTAGTATAACTACGTTAACCGTATTAAAAAAAGAAAAAGAAGAAGGTATATTTTAAGAATAAGTTTTAGGTTAACGAATCTAGTACTAGTAAAAGGGAAGATAAATCTTCAATAAACGCGCCCGACTTCTAGCGCGACTAAGGACGACTTACGATAGGATAATATTAGTATCGTCTTTAGTACCCCCGATTACCCTAAGGGCTATAATAACCCCTACGCGGGGTTATAATAGCGGGGATTATAGCCGAGGATAACTTCGCCTACTCCTAGCGCGCCCTTAGCCTATACGATACGATAGCCTAATATCCTTGATTTATTACCCCGAACCCGCTAGTAGTATTAACCGAAACGAAATTATTAGTATCCTATAGTATCCCTACCCTAAGAAGTTATAGAGTAGATAATACCGGGCTATCGTACCTCGTACGATTTAGGAACAGGGGTCCGGATATCTTATTATATTATACGACTTAGCCTAAAGGCGTCTCCTTTTAGAAGAGGAGATAGGGGTTAATAGGGATAGGATAGTAAATAGGTATATAATCCCCCTTCCTCGTACGATAAGAAAAAGGTATTTATCTTTACTTATATATAATTTAGATTACCTTTACTTTCCCCTCTTATATATATATACTTATATAGACTACTTAATACTAATTAATAATTATACTAGTTTTTATTAGTTAATTATAGATTAGCTAGAGTAATAAGACGGATTTTATCTAATACCGAAGAGCCCTTATACCTAACGTCGTATAATACCCGTACTTTTACCCTTTTTCTAATACTAGTCCTTACTAAAGAGCTATTTTTACCTAGTACTATTACCGAAAAACGAAAGATTAAACGAATCGTACGAAACTTTACTAACTCTTTAATAGTATTCTAGTTAATATAATAATAATATAGATTCTATAATACCTAAGACTATTATTAGATTACCCGTACTAATACTAAGTAATATAACCCTAGTATTATATAATAAAATAAAAGAAGGTAGTAAGATTTTTTCTTAAGTTTAAACCTAGGTTATATCGCTAGTATTCTAGGACTTATAGCTAAATCTCGAATTAGCCCTAGGAAAAACCGAATTAATAATATTTATTATACGACTTATATATAATATTATTTACTTTAACCTTTACGATTATAACCTCGTATAATACGTTTAGTTAGAATTATAAGGATAAACCTATTATTAAATAACTTAGGTTTATAAAACCTTCCTTAAGGAATTAACTTAAATTATTATTATATAAAATATCCTAATTATAGGTAATAGGACTATAGTATAATATTTTATACGATTCCTAAAAACGCTAATATTAAATAATACTCCTTCTACCCCTAGATTAACTTATAAACTAACCCTTAACCCGAACTTTAACTCGGTATACTAATCCCTAATATAGTATTAATTACTTAACTTAGCTAGACTAAGTTAATTACGTTATACGACTTAAACGCTAGACGTTAAGTTATATACGCTAGAACCCGAGTTAAGCCCTCTACTATATTAGCCTCTCTCGACTCGTTTAACCCCTCCCTAAATAGATTACCTAACTTATACGACTCTAATATATATTAAATACTATAAATACGAGTCTACTATAGCCCCTATACTATCTATGGTTTTAACTATCGAACCCCGGATAATCCCTAGATTATCTTCTAGTATTATACGAGTATACTCCCTCCTATTAATACGCTAAGTCTCTAATAGCCCTATTACTCTTAATAAAGTAATTACCTTTTTAAAAGGCTAGTAGAAGGATTAGAACTATACTAATAAACTATATAATATACTTATTAATAAGGTATAGATTTTTATTAATTATTATTCTTAAATTAGTATTATAGAAGACTAATTCTATATTATTTTTCCCGATATTCTCTTAGATAAGGTATAAGATTATTATCTTTATTTTATAAATACGGATAAATATTAGGATAAAATCTATACTCTCCTTAATAACTATTTTAATACTCGTACGAATTACTCTTTATACTAGACTAATTAGATAACCCTCTTTTTTAATATCGTATAATAAGAAAAACCGGAAAGAATAATAATAGAAACCCTTAATATATTCCTTAATAAATTATAACTCGTATAATAGGCTCTTAGACTAGGATATAAAGGTAAAAAATAACTCCTTACTATTATTATATAAGCTTATTATAGTATACTAGAATTCGAATCGGCTATAATATTTTAAGACTTATCGTATAAATTATTTATTAACCGACTTCGATCCTTACTTATAATTATTATAGATCGAGGTATTAATTAATTCTATATAGACCGCTAATATATTAATAATAATAGGTTTTATACGAATTATAAACGATTAACCTACTAGGGATCTTCTTAATACCGAGGATCTTTTTAATAATATCCTTACTTTTAGCTACTATATAAGTTTACGCCTTATATAAATAAATAATACTTCGTTTATAAAAAGTAAGGATATTAGTTAATAAATTATAGTTTAGATAATATAAAACGCACTAAAAAATAATTCCTTATAATATATAAAGAAGTTAGCTAAAAACCTTTTATAAATAATAAATTTAATACTTTTATTTAATCGTATAAAGGTATTAATAATAATATTATATTTATAAGGTTAAATAAGGATTAAAAATCGGATAATATAAACGATAATAATTTAATAAATAATAATACTATTATATTCCTTATTACTATTACTTATATATACTAATTTATAGGAGATAATATTTATCGCCTAGTTATACTAGATAAACTAGCTAAGTAATTCCTCTTATAAGATTCGTATTAAATAATATACTAAGGCGAACTATAGGATACTAGAGCTACTAAGATATTAACTATCGGTAAGCCTTAAGTAGAAGCTTACGTCTACGAATATCCTTATACGATAATCGATTAGACTCCTAGTATAAATTCTATACGATTTAGCTCTTTTATACCCGTTTAACCGATTAGTACTATTATCGTATAAAACCCCCTTAGTAAGGTCCTCTATTATATTTTAGATATAACTACCCCTTTTCTCTTTTATTTTAAAAATACCGATAGATTACGAGCTTTTTATAATAATACTAGAAATATTATCGTATAATACGATAGTACGATTATCCTAGTTATTAGAAAATAAGGATATCTATTTTTTAATATTTTTAAATAAAAAATAGTATTATACTATACCGAAAAAGAACTTATCTACCTTTATCGATAATTTAGTTACTTATAAATATAATACTTATATAACCTTCTTTAGAAGATAGGTCCCTCTAATATTACCCCTATAATACTTAACTTAATTAAGAAATTATACTATTAATATTAATCGTATAATACTAAGCTATATTAGTTTAAATTCTCTATTAAGGATAATTATAAGTTTAACTACTTACTTATTATTAATATCTTTTATATAAGTAGTAAGCCGGTCTTATATACGATTAATAAGGTAACTTCTTTCTAGGCGGCTATATTTATACGAAGTATATTCGTAGTAAATACGTAGAATATACTCTATAAGTACTAGATCTATATATACTAGGGTTTACCGGATATTATCTCGTATAATACGGGAACGAATTTCTCTTTTATAAAGTTTTATACGAATACGAAAATTATCGGTATAATATATAAGGAAGTTCCTATTAAAGCCTATTAGGCTATTAGTAAGGTCGAATGTATATACGCCCCCTTTTAATAGGCGTATAATATTCTATAATAGGAAATCGACTCTAAAATAAATAATATAATAATCCTTTAAATAGCTATTAAGGCTATAAATAATACTATAAGACCTAATAGTTTTATCCCTATACTCCTCGTTTTTAGAGCTTACCCTAGAATATTATACGACTCCCTACTAGTACTAAATATTATTATTAGGGCTATAGTAATTTAATAGGCTATATAGGAAATATATAAGCTTAAGGTATAGTCCGATATTTTACGAGTACTTTAAATAAGAAATAGATTAGTATTATACGATATTCTCTCCCTCCTATTATAGAGTAAGGTCCTTATTTAGTATAAAAAGGATAAATAATAAGGATTATTTAGGATTTTAAGTTTTAATAACTATAATATAATCCTCGATCTCCTAGCCGGTTTAATACGTTTTCGTATAATATATATTAAACTATATATTTAACTAGTATAATCGGATAATACTTTACCTAAACCCTATTTCTAAATTCCCCTTTTAGGCCCTAAGGATAAGGATTTATACGAAGTATTCTTAATAGTAAAGGAGAAGGATAACTAGGCCTTAGCTATACGATTTAGGGAATAAGGTATTATTATTATACTTAGTAAACCCTTCGAAGTATTAAATAGGGATAAAATCGATACTTTACTTATATAAGGAGTATTTTCTTTTATATAATACGATTATACCTAGGACTCTTTATAATATATTTTTAAAATATATTTTATATAAGAGATTAAAAGCTAGAATGATTCCCCCTATAAGAAATCCTACCTTATCGTATAAGGCTATAGTAATAATAAGAAGGAAGAAATTCTTACTTAATTATTAACGATTATAAGGATATCCTAACGCTTACTTTTAGCCCTTAGGCCTATATTTATAAAATCATACGATATATAGGGCGAGTTATAAAATATTATATAGGCGTATACTTAATCCTATAACCTATTAATTCGTATAATATACGCCTATTTACTAAAGGAACTTTAGCTAAAGTACCCTTTAAATATACTCCTTTATATTTATAAATTACTATATAGCTTAGCTAAATCTAGCCTATACTAGTTTAAAACGTATTATACTTATTATCGTATAAAGCTCTAAATATAGTATTTATTATACGACCCTTACCTTTTTTATATACTTATTAAACCCGATATATTTAGTATTATAGGTTTATAAACGGATAATATATTCTCCTTCGCCTTTTTTTCTTTTTCTACCCTTAAGGAATCTAAGCTATAGAAGGCTAGCCTTCGTATAAAACTAAAAACTTTCCTTATAGATAGAACCGCTTTCGACTTTAATAATAAACGTATTTCCTATTCTTCGTATAATATCTATTTTTCTTAAAAAGGGTAAGCTAATAATCTATGATTTATTAACCCTATAAGCGATTCTATAAAGTAGGACTTTATTAGCTAATACGTACGAGGAGTATATATTACCTTAATTTACTAACCTAAGGCTTCGTACGACCTTATTATCGCCGCTTAAGCTATAAACCCGACTCTAGAGGATATTACCGCCTTTAATAAACGGTTATAATAATAGATTAATAATACTAACTATAGATTATACTTTATCCCCTTCGATTTAAATTATACGAAGTTATTTATTTTTATTAATAGTTCTTTCGCTAATAACTATAACCTAACTTTATAACTTAGTTTTCTTATTATCCTAGGTAAAGAGAAACGATTATTCGACTCTTTTATTATTTATAGTAATATCCTCTACTAAACCTCTTCGAAGTATAAACGTATTATTCGAAGTATTCTTATTAGCGAACTCTATAGTATAATAGGCGGTATTAATATTAGTATTACCCTATATAGTATAATCTAGAAGATTATATAATACTTTAGGCTAGCCCCTATTCCCTTAATCCTATATACTAATTTATAATTACTTTATAATTACTTAGTAAAGCTTAACTCTATAACTAAAAAGCGTTTTATAATTAATATTATAGCGCTTTACGAATTATACGAATATAAAGAAATTTCGGAAATCCGCTAGATTAATAGTAAAAATAACCTAATAAATACCTATACGAAGGCTAATCCTAACCTTATACTTATAATACTTATTTTTATTAATACCTACTGATTCCGTATTAAAGTATCTATTTAATAACTAGTTTAATCGTTTAATATTATTTTCCTTTATTTTTTTTTAGTATTTTTTTTCTTTTTTTATCGTTTAATAGTTTATTTTTTTTATAATTTTTTTTAGATTTTTTTTACCCTTAATTTTCTTCTCCTATTTTTACCTATTTATTATTTTTATTATCTTTTTTTTTTCCTATTTGTTTTATTAATATTATTTTTCCTCCTAGGTATTATCTAATACTAAAAATACTAAAAATACTCTTATTTAATACTAAAAATACTTATAAAAATCCTCCTCCCCTTTTACTTATTATTTAATACTATAATATACTCCTTATATTTATAAGGATTATATAGCGCGGGTATTACTATTATTAACCTTACCCGGGCTAGATTATCGGCTAATATACTCGCTACCGCTAGAGTAATAATAATAGTTAATACTAATACTATTATTCCTCCGCTCCTAGCGTATTATATAAAACTATACCTAGTCGTATAGGAGTACTATATATAGGTAATATAAACGCTACTACCTATCGTCTAATATATATTAAATAAGTACGGGTTCTAGGCGTAAATATTATACGGGTTAGATAATACGCTATTATAATTAGCTATTAATACGGCTAGAAAATAACTCGGCTATTAAACGATAATAGCGAAAATCTAGGCTAGGTCCTAGGTATTATCTAGCTAGATAGCGATATCGTACGATAGTATATTATATAGCCTTTTTTCTATTACTTATTTTTTTTCTATTAGCTATTATACGATATTTCTAGTATTTTTTTTCTTACGTTTATCGCTATCTAGTATATTATACGCTTATACTCCTCCGAGCCTAAGGGTATTTCGACCTAGTAGAAGCCGGGCTAATTAATAATAGAGTTATACGGATCGATAAGTATATCGTATAACTAGTATTCTATTTCTATTTTCTATTATTATATATTAGCCGATTTATTATAGTATTTCCTTATTATTCTTATTATTATTATCGTCTTTATTATTATCTTTATCGAAAAGGAAAGAAAAAAGGAAGAGAAAGGAAAAAGAAGGAAGGAGAAGAAAAAAGAGGTTTTTATACCCCTTTTAGGCTTACTAAGCGCTTATATACGATAGAGCGAAGCCTTATAGCTTAGGTATAAAGGCCGACTTTATAAGATTTCCTAGTATTTTTTACCCTCGAGGTTTTTTTTAGTCTTTTCCTTTCTCTTTTTTTATAAGTATTCGATTCTAAGGGATTTTATTAATAAAATACGGTCTTTACCCTATAATTACCCTACGATTTATTAGTAGATTAGCGCTTTTTTTTTCCTTTTCTAGCTAGTAGGAGTTCTTTTAGATTTTTTAACTTAGCGTTTTTCCTTTAGAATAATTTTTCCTAACTTTACTTATACTCGTTCGGTATTATACGAAGGTTTTTTTTTATACCTATAATTAAGTTTTTTTTAGAGGATCTAGCCCTTTTAGATAATTAGTTCTTCTCTTTATATATATACCTTTTTATAAAAAGAAAAAGTCGAGTATTAGTATCCTATAGTATCCTTACCCTAAGAAGTTATAGAGTAGATAGTACTAGGCTATTATACCTCGTACGATTTAGGAATAAGGGTCCGGATATTTTATTATATTATACGACTTAGCCTAAAGGCGTCTCCTTCTAGAAGAGGAGATAGGGGTTAATAAGGATAAGATAGTAAATAGGTATATAATCCCCCTTCCTTATACGACGAGGAAAAGGTATTTATCTTTACTTATATATAATTTGGATTACCTTTGCTTTCCCCTCTTATACGTACGTGTTTATATAGACTATTTAATAGAAATAAAGCCCTTATATACTCTAACTAATCTAGATAAAAGGATTATATATAATATACTTATAGGATTAGTCCTATTCTCTTCTTTATAATGCGTTTAAGCTATAATAGCCGAGTTTAGGAATAAGAAATTCTATACTAAAGCTAACCTAATAATAATATAGCTTTATGATAATATCTATACTACTATTAACCGAACTATTAAAGACTATTTCCCGAATTAAGGCCCGAATAATAATAAAAATAACCCTTAATCCTAGGTATAGGTAGCTAATAGCTAGCCTAACCCTATACCTTCGATAATAGAAAAGACTATTTTATTAAAATACGAAAAAGAAATTATTATATATATTAAGAACCCTACCGATAATATTATTAATAGGACTTACTATAATATAGTCTAGGCTATTAACTAGATCCTTTATACTTCCTCCTATATTACCGTACGTAGGCTTCCTAATAGTAATATTATAGTTACGTTCGATTAATACGCTACCGACTTTATTAATAACCTAGAATAAGTCCCGAAGGTATTTAAAGACTCTACCCTAATCGTATAATACTTATACTCGATTATCGCTAAGGGTATCCCCCTTTATATTACTACCCGAGATTATAACGATTTTATTAGAGAAATTAAAAATATTAATAGGGTTAAAGTCTCCGAAGTACGCGCCCTAAAGACTCGCCTAGGAGTACCTAAAATAATAGTTATTATAAGCCTTATATTAACGATAGATATAAACCGACTCTATAATCTTAGCTTAGTTATTAATACTTAACTATTTATTTATAAACCCTATAAAAATACTATTCGATTAAAATAATACTATAATTATTATAAGTTCGGCTATATCTTATAATCCTACTCTATACTAAAACTTTATAATAAGTATAAAGCTATAGTATATAAGAATAAGGACGACTATAGGGTAGGATATAATAGGGTTAAATTCTACTATATCTTTTACTAAGGAGACTACCCGGTATAATCGTACTCCTACCCGGTTATTATCAAAAAATAGGAAAAAGCTATAGTAAACTATAATTATAAACCTACTAGATTCGCTAAACCCTATTAATAAACCTCCCTTACTCTTATAAGACTACTAGTCGCTATCCTATAACTTTATTATAGTTTATACTTCTTACTAATAACCCTCCCTCGAACGTACTTCGATAAGCCTACTCCTTATAAGCGACTATAGCCTAGCCCTAGTATAAAGCCCTAGTACTCGGAGAAACCCCTAAGGTAATACGATATTTCCTTAAAAGAGTATATAATACCTCCTTCCCTACTATACCTAGCCCTATACTAATAAGAATAAATAAGGATAATAACGAGGCGCCCCTAAACCCTATCCCCTTTACCCCTAGGGAGAGATAAAGTAGTCGAAATAATACCTCCCTAATATTTAATAGAATATAACTAATTATTATCCTAATATCTCTATTTACCGCTAAAACCTCTTCTATATTAACTTCCTTATATAATTAAAGGCCCTCTTATAGAATATTAATAAGTAATATAAGCTAGTATAGCTCGTACTCTATAATATATAAGCCTATAATATTATATCCTTTTAAGAAATTATTATATACCCTAGAGCTATACCCCCCCTTCTAGGTATAGCCCTATACCGACTTATTTATAATAGTAGTTAAACTACGCTATATATTTATAAAAAATACCTACTTTCCTTATAAATAACTAAGGTAGGAGAAGACTAGTCCTCTATTTCCTTCGTTAATAGCCCCTAATTCCTTACTATTTATTTACCCCCTAATAGCTTTATTATAATAGCCGACTATATTCTCTTTATAATAAACCTATACCTATAACGAATCTTTCTAAGGGACTTTAATACGTATTACCTAGTATAGGATACTTATAAAAGAACTAGCCTATATTCTAACTAACTTCTCTAATATATTACCCGACTCTAGCTTACCCTTCTTACCCTATATAGCGAATATATAAGACTCTTTTACGGTTATAAAAATAATACTCTTAACCTTATTTAAACGTCCCCGAATATTCCTACTACCTTCTCTAGCCCCGACCTTAACCTAATTAGCTCTAACTACGTCCCTTAGATAATTACCTACGGATTACCTAATTAAACCGACTCTCTAGACCTAAAACTATAATAGTAGTAAGCGGATTAAGATAGTATCTTTAGGGAAGCCTAGGCTAGAATACGCTTTATTCCTAACTCCCTCCCTACCTTAACCGATATTAACTATATACTTAATAGGCTCTATAATAACCTTTAAAATATTATTAAGTATACTATCCCGTTTATAATCCCGAAGTATAATCGGGGTAAGTAATAGTTTACCCCGACTATAATAATAGTAATATAAAACGCTAAAAAAGCTTAATATAAATATAAATAGAATAGAATATAAATATATTAGGAAAACCTATAAGTAATAATACGATATTAGAAGATAAAAGTCTAGAGTACTAAATAAGCCTACTAAAAATCCTTCCTCGAGAAAATAGACTCCTCCCCTAATAAACTATAAGCTATTAAATAATAGGTAAGAATATATAATAGACTTACCCTAAACCCTATTTATTTTCCTCCCTTACTTTAGCCTAATAATAGCCTAGTTATTATATTCGAGGAAAAGGCTATAGTTCTTAGTTAACGCTTTTTCCCCCCGTACCTCGACCTCCCTCCCCTAAAATATCGTCTCCCTAAACCTCGATTTTACTTCCTACGAAAGATTATTATATTAGATATTAAGACTACCCTTAGAAGAATACTATTATAGAAGGCTATTAGTATTAATATTATCCTAGCGGGGTTCTTAAAAATATACTCCTTTGCCTTTATATCCCCCCTTATAATAATCTTTTAAGTATATATTAATATTAAGCTACTTCCCTTATTACTTATACTCTATAATTATTATAATCCTACGTAAGCCTAGTAAAAAACCTAATATATACTAATAAGCTAGCGAATATAGGCTAATCTTACTCTTTTATTACTTAGGGAAAATCCTTAAATCGATTATTAAACGAATTATCTCTTCTACCGCTAAAATATATAGCCTACTCCTAGATAGATAAATAGGTAATTATAAATATAAATTTACTAAAATAACTATCCTTATAATTATAAAGCTTATTCGTACTACTTAGGCTAGGAAAAGGGTAGCCTCCTTTTTTTAGCTTAATATTAAAAAAGCCTTTAATACTATCTAATACTCTAAGCTTCTAAATAAGCTTAACTACCTCGGCTACCCCTACTAGATTATTAGCTTCCTATATAACTACTTTTCTAACTATACTTCTAGACTTTACTTCGATAGTAGGACCTTAGACCTAGTTTTAATCCCTATAAGAATCCCCTAAGAATCTCCTCTTTCTATTATTTTATTTATCCTCTATATAACCCTACTCTATTATCGACTTTAGTATAAGGAAGGCCTTACTATTATAGGATTCGTTAATAATACTAATCTCCTTAGTATTAAGCCTAATACTAGGACTACTACGAGATAACTATAGTCTACTTAGCGTATTTATAAAGACTAGGCAATAGACTATAGTATATCCTTTAGTCCCGATAAAAACGAGCTTATCTATTTTTTAAAGTAATAATAGCCTAATACTATCCTAGTTTACCTTAGTAACTTTTAAGTCTATCTAATTATAAAGGTAAGGCTCTTTAGGGTCTAGATTTACTATAAGTTATAGTAAAAGGTATACCTTAAAGTACTTTATAATAAGCTCTTCTAATAAAACCTCGCCCTTATTACGATATTAGCCTTAATATAAGGATACCCGATAACTAGGGCTTAAAAGGTTTATAGTAAAATTATATACTCCTTTATTAACTATACCGCTATAACCTTTTATACCCCTATACTATATAATAATAAGCTATCGGGAATAGTTAAGGACCTTATTAGGGCTTAATTAATATACCTTCGTACTATTACTAGCGCTTATAAGGCTACCCCTATTTATTACCTTAAATCTAAGATATAAACCCCTCCTATTAATCTATATTTTAATTAATATATAGCTAACTCTCTTGTATATTTTAATTAAATAGGAATACTAAATAAAATTAAATAGGCTTTTCGCGGAGTTAGTAAATACCTTATAAGGTTCCCCTAGTACTAACTTACCCGATAATAACCCGGCTATACCCCCTTTTATTAAGAAATCAAGTAAGTATAAGATTAAACCTATACTATTAACCTCCCTAGAAATACCTTCCTCCGTTATTATCTAGCTAAAGACTAGGTAAAATAATAGGATTACTCCGAAACTAAGCTATATAATAGCTAACGCTATAACCCTCTCTTCCTATCTAGCTTCCTATACCGATTTAATAAACCTAATATCCTTAAGATTTACGATAGCCTTCCTAAATATATTAATACTATAATAATATAGCTATAAATAAGTAAGATAGGCTTTCGAGAATTCCTCTTTTAGTAACGTATACCTAACGTTATTACCCCCCTTTATTCTTACGGAGAGGGGCTAGAGAATATCTTTTATATTATCCTCTACTACTAGAAGTATAATAGATATTAATCTTCCCTTTTATAGCGAATTATAACTAATAAATACCTATATTTAAAACTATAATATCGCCTAGGCGCTATTATACTAACTAAATAAATACTATATTATAAAGGCCTTTATTAATTTACACTAGTAAACTCCTTTTACCCTATCCTAATTATATCCTAGGTTTTATATTTATAGCTATTTATATAGATTAATTACTATTATATTTATTAACTACCTATATTTACTTAAGCTATTTTACTATCCTTATTATTATAATACTTACTAAGAATCTTCTAAGTAAGGCTATTATAAACTATAATTAATATCGCCTTTAGTACCGGGGTAGATAGGCTAGTTTTAATATCCTCGGCTAGTTATTTTATTAACCTACTAGACTTCTTCTACTTTCCGCGTAGAATAACCCGTTTTAGTATAGTAGTAGTAGGCTACTTATTATTACGTATTATTATAATAGGCGACTCGTCTAAGTTATCGTCTAAATCTATAATAAAGGATATAAGAGGATCGGGGGTATTTAGAGATAATCCTACTATAACTATATAATACTTCGCGCTACTAATATTATTACCCGATATTATCCTACCCTTTCCTTTATTAATAATACGGGTAATAAGCGTTTCCTAAGTATTAGAACTAATAAATATAAAAGCCTTAGCTATAGGCTATAAGGACCTATTATTCTTCTAGATAATAGTAATTAGCGTTTATAACGACTTTATAATATCCTCTATAGTACTTATAATCTTTTTTATCGTCTTTAATAGTATTTTTAGCTCTACTTTAATATTCTCTATAGCCTAAGTAATAGACTTATTAGTATTAATAGAGTATTAATCGAGTAATATAGCCTTAGCTTTATTTCGAAATACGTATATATTATAATACTAGTCTTTCTACTTAGAATCGCCCTAAATAACCTTCGCTACCTCTAGCCTAGCCTTCTCGCTAAGCTCCTTTACTATTATAGTCTCCTCGGCCTTCTTTGCCCTAAAGTTAGTATAGAATTTTATACCCGCTTTAACTATATTAAGTATTATTTAGCTCTTAATTAGATCTTACTTCTATTATTACTAAGATCTAATATACCTTATAGTAAATAGTATTTACTTTTACGTATACTATATAAGAATTAGTAATAATCGCTACTTTGGTTAATATTATTATTATACTTATTAAAGAATCTTATTTATAATACTAATCCTAATAGCCTTCGATTAGTATACTAGCCTATTATCGGATAATACGTAAAATATAATTATTATATAGTATTTCCTACTTAATACCTATATCGACTTCTTAAGGTATTTTAGGTAAAGGTAAATATTATTATTCTAGGGAAGTTAGGTAATAACCTAAACGCGTACGGGGTTTTTCTACCCTATACGAATAGGGTACCTACTTTACTAATCTACCCTATTACTTTAGTACCCTCTCCTAAGTATAAGGCCCCCTTTATTTAGACTTCGCCCTAATTCCCCTCTTTTCTTACCCTTTTTTCTACCTCTTTCCCCCCCCCCTTTTTTTCCTCCTCCCTCTTTACTATAGCCTAATAGGGTTAGGACTAACCTACTACTACTCCTACTTATACTACCGAGTTCTGCCCGTCTTCGGGCCTTTGCCCTATAGAAGAGGGAGGTTTTCCTCCGGGTCCTCCCGGTTTTTCCCCCCTATAGCTAGCTAGATAGATTCCTAAATACCTATAGGGTTACTAGAGTAAGATTTAATAATAAAGGGGAAGATAAGCTATTATCTACTTTATCCGCTTTATCTAAGGAGAATACCCCCGAAGAAAATATAAAATACGCTTTCTTTATTAAGGCTTAAGAAAGTAACCCTTAAGGAGCCTACTAATATAGTAAATATAGCTAATAATTTCCTATTACTATTACCCTAGATAAGTATATTATTATAAAGGATTATATTAGCCTAAAGAGAATCTATTAAGAGACTAAACGTAGTCCTAAGGCTTATAAGTACTCTTATTATTATTATAAGTTCTTATTAAGAAATAGCCTATATAAGTACTTTTAGAACTTTACTAAAGTAGGCTAGCTTATATATTGGAAGTAAGCTAAGGTAAAAGCCCCGGAGACTACTAACTTAAAGGTAATTTATATTCCTAAGCTAGTAGAGGCTAGGACTAATATATAAGGAATTAATTCGTACTCGTACCTTTATATTAAAGTATAGGCTATACTTAATAAACCTAGCTTTAAAGTTTATCCTAATATAGGCTATAAGAATCCGCTTATCGACTATAAATTTATTTAGAACTTCGAGTATAAGATTAAGGAAAAGAAGCCTATACTAATTAGAGGAATCTTAGGAAAGCCTTTTATTTATACGATTTAGACTACCTTCTCCTTCCTATTCTATAAATTTAAGTTAAATAGATTATTTATAGGATTCTCTAAGTTTACCGTTTTAGGATAGATTATTAATAACCTAAGTACTAGAGCCTTACTAGGTAATACCTTCTTTTAACCTTATTAAGGGAATATCGACTATAGGATTATAATAATTCGTCTTAGTACTCTAGCCGACTTAAAAATCCTATTCTTTATAAATAAACCTTAGGTTAACGTTATATAGAAGGTATAGTATTAAGTAAAGGTAATAATCCTAGTAAATAGTATAATTATAATCCTAGTTAAATAGAAGGAAATTCCGTCTAAAAGGTCCTTTATTTATTTATTTAATCTTACTCTAGTAACCCTATAGGTATCTAGGACTCTATTTAGCTAGCTATAGGGAGGAAAAACCGGGAGGACCCGGAGGAAAACCCCCCTCTTCTAAGGAATAAAAGCCCGAAGATAGGCGGGAATCGGTAGTATAAATAGGAGTAGTAGTAGGTTAATCCTAACCTTACTAGGCTATAGTAAAAAGGGAGGAAAATAGGGGGGGAGAGGGTAAAAAAAAGGGTAAAAAGGGAGGAGAATTAGGGTAAAGTCTAAAGGGGGGGGGCCTTATATATAAGTAAAGGCGCTAAGGTAATAGGGTAGATTAATAAAGTAAGTACCTTATTTATATATAGTAGAAATACCCTATATATATTTAGGTTATTACCCGACTTCCTTATAATAATAATAATAATATTAAGTAAAAATACCTTAAGAAGTTAATATAAGTACTAAGTAGAAAATACCTTATAATAATTATATTTTATATATTATTTTATAAAGGGCTAGTATACTAGTCGATAATTATTAGGATTAGTATTATAAGTAAGAATCCTTAACGAGTACGATAATAATATTAACTAAAGTAGTAATTATAGCTAACTCCTATATAATATACGTAAAAGTAAATATAGTTTATTATAAGGTATATTTAATCTCGGTAGGAGTAAAAGTAAGATTTAACTAGAAACTAAATAGTACCTAATATAATTAAAGTAGGCGTAAAATTCTATACCGACTTTAGGGTAAAGAAGGCTAAGAAGACTATAATAGTAAAGGAGCTTAGTAAAGAGGCTAGGCTAAAGGCGGCTAAGGTTATTTAGAGTAATTCCGAGTAGAAAGACTAGTACTATAATATATACGCGATTCGAAATAAGGCTAAGGCTATATTACTCGATTAATACTCTATTAATACTAATAAATCTACTACCTAGGCTATAAAGAATATTAAAGTAAAGCTAAAGGTATTATCTAAAATAATAAAGAAGATTATAAGCGTTATTAAGGATATTATAAAGTTATTATAAATACTAGTTATTATTATCTAAAAGAATAATAAATCCTCCTAGCCTATAGCTAAGGCTTTTATACTTATTAACTCTAATACTTAGGAAACGCTTATTACTTATACTATTAATAAAGGGAAGAATAGGATAGTATTAGGTAATAATACTAGTAGTATAAAGCGCTAAGCTATTATAACTAGGTTATCTCCGAATACCCCTAATCCTTTTATAACCTCCGTTATAAACCTCGATAATAACGTGGACGAGTTGCCTATTATAATAATACGAGGTAATAAGTAGCCTATTATCGTTATACTAAAGCGAGTTATCCTATATAGAAAATAAAAGAAGGTTAATAGGCCTACGAGGTAGCTAGCTAAGGAGGTTAAGGCTAGCTTATTAACCCTAGCGTTAAAAATAATATCGGCTATAGTTTATAATAGCCCCGCTTAAAAGATCTTAAATAAGTATTACGATAATAAGGATAATAAAATAGCTTAGGTAGGGTTAAGTAGTTAATAGATATAATAGAGATTAGTCTATATAAACGGTTATAAATATATAACCTAGAACGTAGTCGGGGTAGCGTATAGGGAGTTTATAAGAATAAATTAATAAAGGCTCTTATAACGTAGTATTTACTTAGCGAGTACGGCGGTACTAGGGTAATATTATAGCTTAAGACGTAAGTACTTATTAGTTATAATCCTCTATAGGAGGGAAGACTAGTATTTATCGTATTTCGAGTAGTATAGGATAATATAATAGATATTCTCTAGCCCTTTCCTATAAGAGTAAAGGGGGGTAGTAATATCGGGGATACGTTATTAGAAGAAGAACTCTTAGAAGCCTATTTTGCCTATTTATAGCTATATTATTATAGTATTAATATACTTAGGGAGGCTATTATATATCTTAAGGATATCAGGCTAATTAAAGCAGTATAAGAAGCTAGATAAGAAAAGGGGGCTATAATATCGGTTATTATATAGCTTAGTCTCTAAATAATCCTATCTTCGTACCTAGTCTTTAGCTAAATAATAGCGGAGGAAGGTATTTCTAGGGAGGCTAGTAGTATTAGTCTATCCTTATACCTGCCTAATTTCTTATAGAAAGGGGGTATAGCCGGGTTATTATCGTAAGAGTTAGTATTAGGGGAATTTTATTAGGTATTTACTAACTCCGCGAGAAGCTTATTTAATTTTATCTAGTATTCCTATTCGATCGAGGCGTATAAGGGAACTAGTTATACGTAGGTTAAGGTATAGGTTAATAGGGGGAGTCTAGGTCTTAGACTCGAGGTAATAAATAGGGGTAGCTTTATAAGCGCTAGTAATAGTATAAAGGTATATAGACTAAGCTTTAGTAAAGTCCTTAGCTATCCTAAATAGCTTACTATCGTATAGTATAAGGGCGTAAAAGGTTATAATAGTATAGTTAATAAGAGAGCGTATAATTTTACTATAAACCTCGTAAGCCCTAGTTATAGGGTATCCCTATATAGAGGCTAATATCGTAATAAGGGCGAGGTTCTACCGAAGGAGCTTATTTCGAAGTACTTTAAGGTACGCTTTTTACTATAGTTTATAATAAACCTAGACTCCGAGGAGTTTTACCTCTATAACTAGGTAGACTTAGTAATCCCTAAGGCGAACCGGGGTAGTATCTAGCTATTATCGCTTCGAAAATAGATAAGTTCGCTTTTATCGGGGCCGAAGAATATACTATAGTCTATCGCCTAGTCCTCGTAGACGTACTAAGCGGATTATAGTCGTCTCGTAGTAGTTCTAGTATTAGGCCTAATACTAAAAAGATTAGTATCGTCTATAAATCCTATAATAGTAAGGCCTTCTTTATTCTTAAGTTAGTAGTAGAGCGGGGCTATATAGAGGATAAATAAAATAGTAGAGAGAGGAGACCCTTAGGGGACTCCCCTAGAAAGTCCTTTTCTTTCTATAGTATTCTACCTAGTATTCTATACGCTATCGTCGATTTAAAGACTCTATAGGTAGTTACTACTTATAATTAATCGGATAAGTCGCTTATTCTTAATCGGAAGGTTAGATTAGGTTACCTAGAGGAATAAAGAGACTCGGGCTTCTTTACTATTAAATTAATCCTAGTAGGACTCGCCCTTTTTTATAATATATAATCGGGCCCTATACTTTTAATAGGGAATAATATCGTATTAGGAGTCGAAGTTAATCTAATACTTCTTAGCCTTTAGAACGAAGCTATTATTAATAGTAGGCTTATTAAAGCCTTTATCGTTAAGACTCCTCCTATATTATATTCTAATATATTATTAATACTATTCTTTAATACTATCTTTATTTATACTTAAGGTTAGGAGCCTATAATTACCCCTATAGAATTCGCGCCTATTAAAGAGGTCCTAACTAAAAAACTCGTATATAACCTCCTACTTATATAAAAGCCTATAAACCTACTAGAGGTTTTTAATAGTCTTAGAAGTTATATATATAATAAAGACCCCTTTATAGTATAAGATTTTCTACGTATTATCGAATACTATTATTGCCTTTAGGAGGATATAGGAGACGCTTACCTTAAACCCGGAGAGGAACTAGTATACTTAGGGCTAGATTAAGATAATATAAGAGTAATAATTCTCCCTTTATACTCTATATACGGAGAGTATACCTTAATAGGCGGCTATAAGCCCTATAACTAAGGGCGATTATATTATATAATCCTTCCCTTCCTAATACCTTTATACGCTTATATATATATTCTCCTATAGCCTCCGTATATTTATTAGAATATATATTATAGTACTACGCCTTAAAAATTACTACCCGTAGTAATCCTACGTACTTAGTCTATTAATCTAGTCCTAATATATAAGGAAAATAAAAGAGAAAGAACGTATAGGAAGGATATTACCCTAATTATCTTACTCGCTAGTTATAGAGGGATTAGTATATAATAAAGGCCTATTACGCCTTAAAGGCATTAATCGCTTTTTATAAAACGGTAGTAGTATTAACCTACTAATCGTTATTAGCTCCCTAACCTTTCTAGTAGACTAAATACTATTAGTAAGGCTCTCCCTATTTAAAGCGTTAATCCTTAATACTTATAATATAGTTAATTTTATAGTATATATCTCTCTCGCCTATAGCCTTCGGTAAATCCTATATAGCCTTTATAGCCCTAGGCTTTTCGTTCTCGAAATAGCCCTTATAAGCGGGGTAGAGGTACTCGATAAATATTATTAGGTAAATACGGGCGTATATAAATAGGTCGAGTTCCGCGGCTAAGGGATTAACTATCCGTTTAATAATATATAATCCCTTATACTAATACGATTATTTCTTAGAGGGCTATTTAAGCGTATAATATCCTTTATAAAGCTTAAAATATACCTTTTACCTAGCCTTTAGAAGAATTAATCGGTACTTTATATTATACTACCGCTTAGCTCTTATAGTAGTAAGATTTATTATAAAGTCCGCTTACTAGTAAATAGCCTCCTATAAGTATAGGATATCGTCGGCTAAGGTATTATTAGCGGACTCTATAAGCGTATATAGCGGGTGCCCGAATAAATACGCGTAAGCTATTATCTTAGTCCCTAAATTATAAGCGGAATTTAGGTTCTATTATAAGGTAAGAATTAGTAATTTCTAGTCGATTATTAGTTCTTTAATATATAATAAGCGGAGGATAGTCTTAATAGTCTAATTATAGCGCTTAGATAAGCCGTTAGCTTATAGATAATACGCTATAGTT
This sequence comes from Ophiocordyceps camponoti-leonardi (nom. inval.), assembly GCA_003339455.1. Lineage (NCBI taxonomy): Eukaryota > Fungi > Ascomycota > Sordariomycetes > Hypocreales > Ophiocordycipitaceae > Ophiocordyceps > Ophiocordyceps camponoti-leonardi. The sequence goes on along the minus strand of PDHP01000104.1, from coordinate 83,596 downwards.
ATAGTAATCTTAGTTCTAAAAGCCTCCTAAAGCTCGTATTATACGTTCGAATTAAACTTATAATCGTAATCGTTAATAATAACTAATAATATACCCTAGTCGTAAAAAAGAAACTACCTACCTAGCGTTTACCCCTAATTTATAGTACTATATATCGAATAGCCGGGAATTAATAATATTCTTTTACTAGAGAAGTATATAACTATTAAAAGGAAGTAAAATATATCGAAGCCTTTAATAGCCTAGGGAGAATCTACGGAGTCTATCGGAGGAAGGTTAATAATAAAGTTTATTATAATACTTTTTATAGGAACTCCGGGGGCTCTAATTAGTATATAAATCCTAGTAGTAGGCTATTAGTCTATTTATTTAAAGTAGTAGGCTTTATAAACGGTAATATATTTTTTTACCCGTTTTATAATATCCCGGATTATATATACCTTAAGGTCCTTAAGCGTATAGACTTCTCTAAAATAATTCCGCTAATCGTATACTATTATAATAATATTATCGGCCTTATAATATAGGATATATAAACGCTTATACCCTATTAAGGTTTAATAATATAGGAGACTATCCCTTAGGAAAAAGGGAATTCCCTACCTTTTAGCCTTCGCGATTTAGGGGGTACGAGAAGAAGCTACTATATCTTTATAGCTCTATAGTATCTTAATAATCTTAAAAAAGTAAGTATTTAATTAATAGCCTATAATAAACGCCTCCTTAATAATAGGGTCTATAATAGCCTTAAAAACGATAAAGGTATAGTCGAGTATTTAGTATTCGGGGTCCTAACGTTCGAAGAGAGTATTAGTCTTAGGCGTAAATAGCCGGCTTAAGGTATTAGGGACGAAGTTCTTTTCCCTAGGTAGGTAGTAGATCTATAAATTATACTAAGAGAAATAAATACTAGTAATAATAAAATAGCGATTAGCTTAATTAGTACTAGTAGTACTAAGGGTATATTTCTTATAAATTTATTTTATTATAGAATAATCTATTAGGATAATTAAAAAGAGTATATTTAATTATACTATAACCTATATTTTCTTAACTACCTAAATAAGGTAGCTAACTTCGAGCTTAAAGGGTCTATAGGACTATTTAGTAGAGGTTAATTTATAAAAAAGAAAGTAAATAGGCTTTATAGATTTAACTAGAATAGGATTTTTAGGCTATTATTTATTATTACGAAAATAGTAGAATATAGTAGTAAAGCCCCTTTATAGAGAACTATTAAGTTAATAAAATAAATAATACTCGGGATCTATATAATATAGTATACTATAGGAGGCGATATCCGCTTAAATAGTATAGAAGGCGTTAAATTCTTATATAATCGGCTTAAATAACGCGGAATAAGCGAAGGCTTTTTGTTTTTATAGCTTTCCTATAACTACTTTATTAATATTATATTTATAGTATAGAAAAGTAATCTTCTAGGCTTATAAGGGTATAATAACCTAACTATAGTATAGAATTATAGATTTTAAAAAGCTAATTATACTAATATAGTTTTTAAAATCCTATAGAGTTATAGGGAATTAAAGTAAAGTAAATACTATAATCCTTTCGGTTAAAGAGCTTATACTAAGTCTATTAATATAATAACCGAGTAACTATATAAAAGGGTAGCCGATCTACGATTTCTTAGGATTTATTATAATATTAAGACTATCGAAAAGGCCGAAGGTAGTAGCTAAGTATTTCCGATAATCTTCTATAGTCCATAAGAATATTATAATATTATTAATAAAGGTATAATAAAACGAGTAGTAATAGTATAACTTATAGTCTATATATCTTTAGACGAATAATAGGCTATTATAAAAGCCTATAAGTACTATAGTAAATTTTTTAAGGCCTTAATAACTTATAATCGTAAAGCGTTCCTAATATTCTTTATAGACTCGGAACTAATAAAAGAACTATAATATATTAATAATAGTAATAAAACGGCTTTTACGGATAGTATAAATAATATCCTCTTATAAGGGTAGAGGATAAGAGTTAGGGATAATAACCTTATTAATACTATATAGGTTTATAATAATATAGTCTTTCGGCTACCTATTAACTATTCTTTAAATAATAAAGACTAGGGAAGTAAAGGGGGTTAGCCCTTTAACCTACTCTAATTAGCCCTAATAGTATAAATAATCGTATATTTTATTAATTAAATTACGATCCTTAATACCCTATAGGTAAGGCTACTATATAACCTTCTACTTATACTAATCCGGAATAAGTAGTACTAAGAGTTCCTCTCCGGGTTTAAGGTAAGCGTCTCCTATATCCTCTTAAAGGTAGTAATAGTATTCGATAATACGTAGAAAATCTTATACTATAAAAGGGTCTTCGTTATATATATAGCTTCTAAAACTACTAAGGACCTCTAGTAGGTTTATAGGCTTTTATATAAGTAGGAAGTTATATACGAGTTCTCTAGTTAGGACCTCCTTAATAAGTATAAATTCTATAAGGGTAATTATAGGCTCTTAACCTTAAGTATAGGTAAAGATAGTATTAGAGAATAGTATTAATAATATATTAGAATATAGTATAGGAAGAGTCTCGATAACGAAGGCTTTAGTAGGCTTATTATTAATAATAGCTTCGTTCTAAAGGCTAAGAAGTATTAGATTAACTTCGACTCCTAATACGATATTATTCCTTATTAAAAGTATAGGGCCCGATTATATATTATAGAAAAGAGTAAATCCTACTAGGATCGATTCGATAATAACGAAGCCTAAGTCTTTCTATTCCTCTAGGTAACCTAATCTAACCTTCTAATTAAGAATAAGCGGCTTATTCGATTAATTATAAATAATAACTACTTATAGAGTCTTCGAATCGATAATAGTATATAGAATACTAAGTAGAATACTATAGAAAGAGAAGGACCTTCTAGACGGAATTTCCTTCTATTTAGCTAGGATTATAACTATATTATTTACTAGGATTATTACCTTCGCTCGATATTATACTTTCTATATAACGTTAACCTAAGGTTTATCTATAGAGAATAGGATTTTAAAGTCGGCTAGAGTACTAAGACGAATTATTATAATCCTATAGTCGATATTCCCTTAATAAGGTTAAAGGAAGGTATTACCTAGTAAGGCTTTAACGCTTAGGTTATTAATAATCTATCCTAAAGCGGTAAACTTAGAGAATCCTATAGACGATTTAGAGGTATTTATTAATATATTCTTTATAGGACTCGATATCTTAAATCTAGTAGATTAGGACTATATAACTCTTTAGAGGCTCGAGTTCCTTAGCGATCTTAATAATAATAAAAGGAAAAATAATCTTAAGAATCGCCTTATTAGTTATAATATAGAGCTATTAGGTAAGAGAAATCTTATACTATAGCTAGTAAGTTAAAGATATTGTTTTATTAACCTATATATTAATAGTATATTTTATACTATAAAGTTCTTATTAAACCTATATAATTAGGTAGCGGAATCGCTTTTAAAAACGCCTTATAAAGTAGTATAAAGTACTAAAAGTAAGCTTTTAATACTACTCGAAGTTTAGCTTAATTATATACTACGTAAGTATAGCGCTTATAAGAAATAAAAGGTAAAACGGGTAAAGAGTATAAGTATTATCTAATTTATAAATATAAAGGCGTTTATAGAAGAGGTTAATATTTATAAAAGTAACCTTTTTATTTTTATTAATAATAATACTTATACTATTAGGATTTAGAAAGTCCGGATAAAAGGTACTAATATTATCTTTTTAAGCCTCTTACTAATAGCTTCTTTAGAGGCTTTATTAATAATTAGGTTTATTAAAAAGTCTTATTAATAACGTCTAGGCTTCGTAAAGTCTAATTTAAATTCGGAGTTAAAGCTATTAAGAGGTATAAACTATTAATAGTATTTACCCTATAGTATTTATTAGGAAATAATAGCTTTTATAGTAAAATAAGCGGGTCCTTTATTAATAATAATATACTTTTTAATAAAGGGCTATACTAAAGGGCGCTAGGATAGGGTTTAAGAAGGTTTATAATTTATAGGAAGGATTTCCTCGGAATTACTTTAATCGTATAAAACTATAATTATACTTAAAATATTATCCGGCTTATAAACTTCTATATACGAATACTTAATTATTTAAGATTAAATTATAAATACTATATCTAAATAATCCTTCCTCGTAGTTTTAATATAGAGTATATTAGTATAGAAGCTAGGATATATAACCTTAAGCTAGTAAATATTATAATAGTAAGAGTCTATCCGGATTAAGTCGTATATTATAAAAATATTTAGGACTTTTATAATAAGTCGGTTATTAAGTATTTTATAGAATTATAAGTACTAGTAAATAATAAGGCGAAATTTAGGGTTATTCTAGAAGTATTTATACGTATACTCGAATTCTACGGCGTTAATATTATTAAAGGTAAATCTAGACTTCTAATAAGAACCTAACGCCTTTCCTATAGGCTCTAGTAATATAATTCTAACCGGGGCTCCTTCGTTTTTAGGGTCGTCTTCTACCCTTTCTATAGTATATAAGCTAGGCTCCCTTATACGAGTACTAGGCTTACCTATACAGGAGCTAGTATAGGAAGTAGGTTCCCTTTTATCCTATATAGGTCCCTTCCCCTTTCTTATAGGGGTAAAAGCATCCTTAACTATAATATATTTTATCTTAGTAAGGCTTATTATTTTACTAAGTCTCCTTAATTAGTCTATTATACCTATAGAACCTAAGATATTATCTAGGTTCTCTATAAATTAAATAAACGGAGAATATAATAAGTAGTCTATAGAATTATAAAAATTCTATAGGTTTTAAGAGGATATAATACTACCGCTAAAGGGGGTTGTATAATTTATCGTATATAGTTTTATAAGGACTAGCTTATAGGCTTATCCGATTATAAGGACTAGTATAAGACTTATTTAATTATAAGGATTAGCGAGAAGCCTATTTAATTATCCGATTAGAATAATCGTAAAGTTATTACTATAAGCGAAGTAGAATTACTATTATTTAGTATACTTAGGGCTAGATTAAGATAATATAAGAGTAATAATTCTCCCTTTATACTCTATATACGGAGAGCGTACCCTAATAAGCGGCTATAAGCCCTATAACTAAGGGCGATTATATTATATAATTCTTCCCTTCCTAATACCTTTATACGCTCGTATATATATTCTCCTATAGCCTCTATATATTTATTAGAATATGTATTAAGAACTCTTAGTACTACTCGCTCCGGATTAGTATAAGTAGAAAGTTATATAATAGCCCTACTTATAGGGTATTAAGGACTATAACCTAATCGATAAAATATACGATTATTTATACTATTAGGGCTGACTAGAGTAGGTTAAAGGGCTAACCCCCTTTACTTCCCTAGTTTTTATCGTCTAGAGAATAGTTAATGGGTAGCTAAAAGGCCGTATTATTATAAACCTATATAGTATTAATAAGGTTATTATCCCTAACTCTTATCCTTTACCTTTATAAGAGGATATTATTTATACTATCCATAGGAGCCGTTTTATTACTATTATTAACGTATCGTAGTTCTTTTATTAATTCTAAGTCTATAAAGAATATTAGGAATACTTTACGATTACGAGTTATTAGGGCCTTAAAAAATTTACTATAGTACCTATAGGCTTTTATAATAGCCCGTTATTCGCTTAAAGGTATATAGACTATAAGTTACGCTATTATTACTCGTTTTATCGTACTTTTATTAATAATATTATAATATTCTCGTAGACTATAGAAGATTATTAGAAATACTTAGCTACCGCTTTTAGCCTTTTTAATAGTCTTAATATTAATATCGTAATACGATAAGAAGGAGCTTATCGCTAGTCCGTTTAATACGACTAATAACCTATCTCTATAGCTTCTTCTATACGCCTCCTTCCTCTAGGAGGATAGCCCCGTACGCGGAGCTATCGGGTAAGGCCTTCGGGGGGGACCCGGGTAAAGGTATAGACCTTAATAAGGGAACCCTTAGACTCCGATAATCCTAATAGAACTAGCTAACGGGTTCGCCTTCCTTTAATATTATTTTATCCTCTAATAACCCTTTCGTAAATACGCCTTAGGCTCCGACTAATCCCCTCCTAAAGTCCGCTTTCGATAAACTTACCTAAGTAGTCTTATAGGATAGTTTTCGTATTATATAGACTATTATTAATTCCCTCGCCGAAAAACTTTATTCTTAGAGTTCTACTACTCCTTCGGCGGATTCTATACCCTTTCCCGTATTATTTACTAGGGCTATTTAAAAGACTATAAAAAAAGCTATTATATTTATACTCTAGACGAAGTCTACCCCCTTTAGCTAGCCGTTTTAGGCTTTTATTCTTACTACCGCTAGGGAACTTATTATTAGCACCCTAATAGGGGTTTACTTAATCCCCGCTTAATACGATTATAAGGTCCTCGTTTCCTTAAAGGATATTCCTATTATAAATAAGGTCCTATCCCTACCCCCTCCTACCCTTATTACTAAGGCGAATAAAATAATAGGTATACTAGCTATAGTTATAGCCTAATACTTCCTAAATAATAATATCGTCCTTACTTTTAACGCTAAAAAGAAGAGTCTTATAGATTAGGATAACTAGATTTAGCGAGTATTTAGTATAAAAATAATACGTATATACTAGACTTTTACTATTATTATTAAAAGCGTCCGTATAGAGTCCGCTCTCCGGGATTATAATACTCTCCTCGTTACTTTTTATACTACTAACTATATTAATATTACTCGCTCTAGGGCTATAAAGCTATACGAGGGCTTATAAGGTATTACCCCCTAGACGAACCTTATTCTCGGTATTAGTAGTATAATTAATATAAACCGACTCTATACGAATAGCCTTATAATCGACTTAGAGATTATTTATTATAAACCCTATAATAAATCGGTATACCTTAAGTAATATTATAATTATTTTTAGTATAATTATATTTCTAAATACTACTAGGAAAACCCCTATTATAGCTATTATAATTCCGCCCTATATAATAGTAAAAAAGGGTTTTACCCTACTAATAAGGGGGATTAACCCTAGTACTATCTTTTATACGATAGTACTTATACTACTTAAGTACGCGATTACCCTATTTCCTACTAATAGTAGGAAAAGGCTAAGGCTAATTATTTACTCCGCCCCTAGTACTTCTAAGAGCCGTTTATAGTCCGGTCGCCTACTTACTATTTATCCCCTTATACTAATACTAAAAGCTTTATATAGGTTTTTTTACGTAAATAACCCTACTAAGGCTCCCCTAGGGACCTTAACCGCGCTCTAAACCTTAATCTCGCTAGCTTTTAGCTTCTTAACCCTATTATTCTTATTTCCTCTTAAGATTTAACCCCTAGCCTTATACCTTAAGGTAGACCTTTAATATAAGGTATTTTAATAACCTAGGGTAATCCTACTCTTTATAGGGCTTTAGTCTTATAAGGCTTATCCTCCTCTTAAGGAATAACCGCCCTTTATAGGAGTATAAGGGGTACTAAGGGGGGAAAGGGCGGATAAGGTAATAGGGGAGGATTATCCTCTACTTTATCCTATACCTAGCTTATCCTTTTTATATAATTATTATTCTTTATACTTTTAATATAATTATTATAAAGATTATAACCCTTATTTAGAATATTTAGTATATAAATTACCTTACTTATTTCGCCCTTTTCTTTACTATTAGCTATAATATTATTATTCTTTAGGAGTTCTAGTTTAACTCATATAACCGCCTACTACTCCCTAGCCTCGCCCCTTATTACCTTATCTAAGGCTTTAGCTATATACTTATTTATATTTATAAATAATATAATATTAAGTCTTAGAACCTAGTTTTCTTAGAGGATATTACTAGGGTTTCCTTTTACGATAATCCCTATATTTTCTCTTTATACTCTCTACCTCTTAGTATTTTTACTAGACTTATCCTTTTTTTACCCTAATTACTCTTTACTTATTCTCTAGCTATTATCCTAGGGGATTTTAACTCCTATTACCTATCGTAGGATTTTTATAATTATACTTTACCCTATATTTTAATCCTCCTTAATACTATAGCCTCCTTTAGTCTTAAGCTTTTAACTCCTCTTTATAAGGTTATTTAGGAGGTTTATAACTATTAGACTAGTATAATCGACCTTTTCTAGGCTATTCCCTCTAGCCTTCCTACTTTCTTCGGCCTTAACCTAACTTTTTATAACTCCGATTATATTCCTTAGGCTACCTCCTTTTATATAGTTCTCTTATTAGAGTTTAAGCCCTCTTATTACTAAAAGTCCTTTTACCCGGATATTCTTCTTATGGAGGCTAAAAACCGCCTTCTTTCCTTTTATATTCGCTCCTCTTCGCCTAAGGAAATCGACTCCTCTATCGCCTAGTTTTATAAAGAATTAAAGGCTATAATAGCTATTATTATCCCCTATTACCCTTAAACCTTTAAACCCTAATTAATCCCCTAGTAGACTTCCGAAGTAATAAGTATAACTAAGTCTATAAAAAGGAATTAATAATACTAATAAATAAACCTAATAAACTCCTACTAGAAGGACTATTAGAATATAATATTAACCCTTAAAAAGTCTATTTATATAATTAAGAAAAATACGTAAAAGGGCTTCCTTACGTTAGCCTCCTCGGACCCCTATATTATATAGTTTATAACCTATTAAGCCTATTTATATAATTAAGCCCCCCCTAAGCCTACTTATATACTTTTATTAGCCTCCTCTCCTAATAGTCCTATAGTATCCGATTTCGCTAGGAAGGTCTAACTCCTAAGTAATAAGTTCTTTCCTTATCCTCTAATTATACCCCTACTTCTCAACCTTAATAATCTATTCCCCTTTTTTAATATCTTTTTAATTATTATAGATTCTAACGTATATAAGGCGCTTTATAGTATTTTATTATAAAAGTCTATAGGATTTAATAGGATCCTAATTAGCTTCCTTAAGGGCTATAGCCCCCCCCTTATTATAATACTTACTAGGCTACTTTAGGGCTATATCTCCTAGGCTTACTTTCCCGCCGCTTTTAAGGTTTTTAATATTATTATCCTATATAAATAGGGTAAGTTACCTAAGGTCTACCGGACTCTAGGCGGCTACCGATTAATCTCTTTCCTTAATACTATTAGTAAGGTTCTCGAAATAATCCTCGTAAAGCGTATTTTTATAATTATAAAGCTTTAGAGTATTCTACCTTTCGGGTAAATAAGTAATTACCCTAGTAAGTCTATAAATAGTACCCTTTTTCTCCTTACTAAAACTATTCGGATAATATAAAGCCTTTAAGGCTTAGTTTCCCTATTAATACTCGATATAATAAGAGCCTTCGACTATATTTTATACTATAAGCTTATTTAAACTCTTAATTACCTTAGATTCCCTCCTTAGATTTTAGCCCTTTTTTACTTTTACTTTATAGACTAGTTATCCTACTTACGTATTAATAGCGTTCTTTTAAACCCTATTTTTATCCTAAAGGGGGTACCCTAGAGGTTCCCTTTATCGCTTATACTCTTTATCCTATATATTTCCTCTTTTTATTACTATTTAAAGAAGGTTATTAGGGTTATCCTCGTAGGTTTTACTAATAATACGAATATTATTAGTACCGGCTAAACCCTAGCTTAGGTCTAAGCTTAGCTTATTCGAGCCTAGGCTATTTATCGGGATTAGGCTAAAGAGTACGAGATATCCTTTTAACCCCTAAAGAGTAAACTCCTCTACTTTACTAGAGTTTATTAGGTAAATACCTTTTTATTAATCCTTAATAGTATATTAATTACCCTTACTTAGGAAGCCTATATACTTAGTATTTAGATTTACCGGAAACTCTAATAAAAAGCCTACCTTTAGCGCTTTTAGTAAAAGCTATAGAAATAATAGCTTATACTTACTAGCCTTATTACTTTTACCTAGGGCTTTACCCTCCCCTATACTAAGGAGGTATATACTAAGGTTATTTATACTACTATTACCTATAGTTTCTTTTACTTTATCCCCCCTACTTTAGCTAAGGGTAAACCCTTTAGTCCTATAATTAAAGAGCTTATAAAGGTTTAAGCCTACTACCTTCGTACTATTACTAGGGTTTACTAGGCTATACTTAGCTATTATATAAAAATTAAAGTATATATCCCCCCTTTTAATATTTACTTAACTTATTATTCCGCCTATACTTACTAGCTCCTCGAATCCTATAGTTTTATTACTATAGTCCGCTTAGTTATTAGTTAGGTTATTTATCGACTTTACCCTCGCTATAACCGCCCCTTAGCTACCCCCTATATTACCCTTAGGGATATATAATAAGCCTTTACCTCCTAGGTAAGTTTTAAAGCTATTAGCTTATAATCCCGCCGACTATTAAACCTTTACTTTTAGGATAAATAGTATACTTATTAGGAGGCTAAGGAATAATACCTTAAATAGTATAAGTAGTCCTATAATTATACTATTAATACGCCCCCCTATTTTTATCTAGGTATCCTCCTTACGAAGTATACCTTTTTTCTAAAGTTCTTTAATAGCCTCCTTACCTAGTTCTATACTAGTAGGATTAGACTTAATAGGTTTTTCTTTACTTATTATATCCTCTTTATACTATTATCTTTCTACCCTTATAACTTAGGCGAGGATAAAATAGCCGAATATATCTTCCTTTATTATCGTTTTACTACTTTATATTATTTTCTCCTTCCTCGTACTCTAATTACCCCCCTAAGGGACTAGGCGGACTTTATCCAGGTACTCTAGTATAAATCCTATATTAGCCTCCTTATTAAATAATTCTCTTCCCTATATTAATTATACTAATTTAACCTTATTTTAGATTTATAAGTATAATAAGCTCTAGTACTATTTTAATTTACTATTACCTTTTTTACTATTACTTATCCTTTTTTTATTATTTAACCCCCCTTACCCTTTAATTATTATCTTAGTTATTATATAATCCTTTATATTAGCCTTTTTTTAGGGGGCGTTTATACCCCCTTTTTAGCGTTTTTACTCCCGTTTTCTTATTTACTATCTTTTACTTCTTCGCTAGCCTTTTTTCTTCCTCCTATCCTTCCCCTAAGGGTACTATAGGTAGAGTTTTACTACCCCCTTTTACTATTATTACCTTATTTTCTATCCTACTTTTCTCTACTATTACCTCCTACTCCGATTCCTCTATACTATATCCCTCTCCTTCGCCCTTTCCCCCTTTTTTTTTACCTTCCTCCTATTATTCTTTTATAAGCCCCCCCCTAGTATCCTTCTACCTCTTAGCCTACTCCCTACGCTTTATAGTATCCCTAAGGATACTAAGGTCCCCTTTCGTATTCTTATATAGCCTTTTAATTACTTAATATATAAACTCCGGCTTATTTTTAAATAAGGGGTAATATAGTACGTATTTATTAATATTAAACTCCTAGTCGGAAGTCTTATTATTATTAAGTATATATACTAAAAGTATATTATTATTTATTATCTAAAGTACTACCTAGTTCCCCCCTTTTTTAATCTACTAAAGGCGGGTTTTAATCCGCTTTATTATTTATTAATCGCTCTTTAACTATTCCTCGTCTACTTTTACCTATTTCTCTAACCGCTTATTAATCTAGTCGAGTAAATACGCTATATACTTTATAAGGCTAAGGATCTACTAATCGATAACTCTATTATCTTAGGTAGGAGTAATATATAGTAATAGGTTAAACGCCTCCTAAGGCTATAAGTAATTTAACTAGTTTAGGTAGTTTATATTTAGTATAGGGATTAGCCTTATAAATCTACTACTTTATACTAGCCTTATAAGCGCGCTCCTTATTATTATTATTATTATTATTACTATTAATAAGGTAAAAACTATAGGCTTAAGCGGGTTAATAAGCGTTTATATAAATAATAACTAAGGTCGTATAGCCTTATCCTACTCCTTTTTTATAATTTATTATAACTCCCTAGAAAGCTTTTAAAACTATTATTCTATTAACTCCCTCCGCCTAGATTATACTTATACTACTTACCTCTACCGTATTTAGGAATCCGCCCTACTTAATAAAAGCTATTAATTCTACTATTTTCTAGGCTAATATAGGTAATATTAACTACTATTTATTAATACTTCTTTTACCCCCTACTTATTCCTTTAGTCGACTCTTACCTAGGTATAATACCTATATACTATAGTATAATAGTAATAGGTAAACGATCGGGTATTTACCCCTTATTAGCTATAATTACTCGTTCTTTACCTAGGCTTTATTCGCCCTTTTTTTTACTATTATTTATTTACTTTTTTAATCCTAATAAAAAAAACCCCTCTCGATTAATTATAGAATATATAGGCTATAGGGGATATTATATAGTTTATTAGGTTTTACTAGCTAGGCGTATATAATAGGGGTAGGGGCTAAGTTAACTATAGGATACTTATTAATTATATACTCTTTTATTATTCCCCCTTTTACTACTCTTATAATTACCTCTTTTTTCTTATATAGGAAAGGGTAGGAAATACTTACTAAAATAATATTAATAAAGGAAGAAAGAAAAAAAGGAGGAGGGAGGAGTAATCGAGGTTTTTATACCCCCTTTTCTACCGCGCCTTACCGCCTTTATATTAGTATACCGGGTTAGGTTTTCTTTTCTTCGCTCCTTCCTTTTTCTTTCTTTTTCTCTTTTTCCCTCTCTCTTCTACCCTCCCCCCCCCCCCCCCCCCCCCCCCCCCCCCCCCCCTCCCCTACCCCCCTCGGCCGGCCCCCTTCCTCCCCCCCTCCCTC
>PDHP01000104.1:0-70770 GCA_003339455.1 Ophiocordyceps camponoti-leonardi (nom. inval.) | reverse complement strand
CTTTTTCTTTTTTTTTTTCCCCCCCTCTTCTCCCCCCCCCCCCCCCCCCCCCCTCCCCTCTTTCTCTCTCTCTTTTTTATATAATCTATAAGACTACTTAAGTAAATAGCTTATCCTACTATACGTTCGTTTACCCTTGCCCTATAGCCTACTACTCGGGGGCCTAGGGCCCTACTTTTACTTTATTATTAGGGGGTTTTGCCCCTTTTTAGGGATTTTTCCTACTTAGTATAATAGTAAGGTTCTAGAAGCCCTTTAAGGCCCCTAGAGTAGATTTAAATAAATAAATAAAAATAGTCTTAATATTATAATAAATCCTAAGAAGTCGTAGATTAGCTATCCTTCCGTATAATTACTTAGTTATTATATTAATAGACTTAGTATAAGCTCTTTAACTAAAAGGATTATAATATTTACTTTACTTTAGTTCCTTATAACTCTATAGGATCTTAAGAGCTATATTAATATAATTAGCTTTTTAAGATTTATAATTCTATACTATAATTAGGTTATTATACCCCTATAGGCCTAGAAGGTTACTCTTTTATACTATAAATATAATATTAATAAGGTAGTTATAAGAGAGCTATAGAAATAAAAAGCCTTTGTTTATTCCGCGTTATTTAAGCCGATTATATAGGAACTCGACGCCTTCCGTACTATTTAAGCGGATATCGCCTTCTACCGAATACTATATTATATAGATCCCGAGTATTATTTATTTTATTAGCTTAATAATTCTTTATAAAGGGGCTTTACTACTATATTCTACTTTTTTCGCGATAATAAATAGTAGCCTAGAAATCCTATTCCGGTTAAATTTATAAAGCCTATTTACTTTTTTTCTCGTAAATTAACCTTTACCGAATAGTTTTATAGACCCTTTAAGCTCGAAGTTAGCTACTTCGTTTAAGTAATTAAGAAGATACGGGTTATAGTATAGTTAAATATACTCCCTTTAATTATCCTAATAGATTATTCTATAATAAAATAAATTTATAAGAAATATACCCTTAGTACTACTAGTACTAATCGAGCTAATCGCTATTTTATTATTACTAGTATTTACCTTTTTTAGTATAATCTATAAATCTATTATTTACTTAGGGAAATAGGGCTTATAGCCGCCTATTAGAGTATACTCTCCGTATATAGAGTACGGAGGGAGAATTATTACTCTTATATTCTCTTAATCTAGCCCTAAGTATACTAGTAGCGCGAATAACCTTTATATAGACCTCCTTTATACGAGGAAGGGTAAAGCCCTAAATAGAAGTAATAAGACTAGTAAGCGCAAGCTATTACTTTTAAAGCTTTTATAAAAGTCGCTAGAAGTACGCTTTTTATTAGAGCTTATAGTATATTTATACGCTAAGTATACGGGCCTCCTAGGTAAAAGCGATTAATACTCTATCGAGGATTAATAGGGAGGTATTCGCTTAATAGGTATATATAAAGTAGAGAAGCTCGCTTTTAAAAAGCTAAAATAATATTTTATACTCTACTACCTAGTCCTAGTAAATACCTTAGGCCTAGATAAGCTAAGCTCGGACTTAAGCTAGGGTATAACTAGTATTAATAATATTCGTATTATTAGTAAAGCCTATTAGGATAACCCTAATAACCCTTTCGAGGCGTTAATATAAGGAGGAGATATAAAGGATAAAGAGGATAAGCGATAAAGGGGATTCTTAGGATATACTTTTTAGAATAAAAATAAGGTTTAAGAGAATACTATTAACGCGTATATAAGATAACTAATTTATAAAATAGGAGCGAAGAAAGGCTTAGATCTAGGGAGAAAAGCTAAAATAGTTAAGGGTCTAAATAAGCTTATAATAAAAAATATAGTTAAAAGCCCTTATTATATCGAATATAAGTAGGGAGACTAAGCCCTAAAGGCTTTATATTATCCGAATTATCTTAGTAAGGAGAAGTAGTATACTATTTATAGAGTATTTAGGGCGGTTACTTATTTAACTAAAAGGTAGAATACCCTAGAGTTCCGCGGCTATAGAAATACGCTCTATAAGGACTATTTCTAGGACCTTATTAACCGTATTTAGGAAGGAGATTAGCCTATAGCCCCCTAGAGTCTAGTAAACTTCGGGTAATTTACCCTACTTATAAAGAATAGAAATATTAAAGACTTTATAAGCGGAGGGAAAATAGGCTTAGGAGATATAACCTTATAAAAGCCTAATAAGGATAATAATAAGGGGGGGGTTATAACCCTTAAGAAAGCTAACTAAAATACTATTAAAGCCTATTAATTTTTATAAAAAAATACTATAGAGTACTTTATAAATATTAGAGTCTATAATAACTAAGGAAATATTAAAAAAGGGGAAGGGGTTATTTAATACTAAAAATAGGGGGGTAGTTAGGGGGTAAGGGAAGAACTTATCGCTTAGGAGGCGGACTTTCCTAGTAAAGTCTAAAATAAAGGGATTATTAGAAAAGGCTATAAAAGGAAATATATAGGCTAGTTTAGGGGGGGCTTAGTTTTATAAGTATATTTACTAGATTATAAACTATATTATATAAGGATTAAAAAAGGCTAAAGCGAGAAAACCCCTTTATATATTCCTTTTAATAATATAAATAGACTTTTTAAGGGTAAATATCGCTTTTTAATAATCCTTTTAATTAGAATTTATCGGGTTTATATACTAATAATAATAACTTCTTTTTAAAACCTTATTATATTTATTACTTTAGAAGTCTACTAAGGGATTATACGGGGTTTAAACGTATAAAGGCGGTATAGGATAATAATAACTACTATAGCCTCTAGTTTACTATAAAGCTAGGCGATTAAGGAGTTAATCTTTTTAGGTAAAAAGGAGTAAATAAAATAAGGGAGGAGGCGGTTCTTAGCCTCCGCTAGGAGAATATTAGGATTAAAAGACTTCTAGTAATAAAAGGGCTTAAACTCCGAAAAGAGGGTAGTATAAAAGGAGGTAGTTTATAATACGTAATTAGAGCTAAAAAGAGTTAGGTTAGGTTTAAGGAAGTTAAGAAGACTAAAAAGGGTAGCCTAGAAAAGGTTAATTATACTAGTATAATAGCTATAAACTTTTTAGGTAACCTTATAGGGAGGAGTAAGGAGTTTAAGACTAAATAAGGATATAGTATTAAAAAGGGTATAAATATAGGGTAAAGTCTAGTTATAAAACTCCTATAAAGAATAATATAAATTAAAATCCCTAAGGATAATAATTAGGGAATAATTAGGGAGTAGTTAAGGTAAAAGGGGGATAGGGCTAATAGGGATCCCTAGAGGCGGAGAGTATAAGGAAAGGATATAAGGATTATTATAAAAGGAGATTCTAATAATATCTTCTATAAGGACTAAATCCTAGGACTATATATCGTATTATTTATAAATATATAGGAGAGTTTACCCTATACTCTAAATAAAGTAGTAGAGAATAAGTCTAGAAAGTAATAAGTATTTATATAGGTTAAGCTAAAATTCCTAAAGAGTGATTATATTATAGTTAATAAAGGAGGAAAAGGTAAAGTAGATAAAATAGTTTATATACTAAATATTCTAAGTAAGGGTTATAATCTTTATAAAAGCTAGATTAAGGGTATAAAGAATAATAATTATATAAAAAGGGTAAGTTAGGTATAAAAGGGGGTAGAGGATAAGCCTCTTTTATTATTATAATTTCTATATCCTCCCTTTATACCCCTTAAGCTAGAGCTTCTATAGGGGGTAAACGCTCCTCGAGAGGAAAAAGTACTATAAGCGGCTAGTACCCTATAGGGGGTAAAGGTACCCCGAGTTATTAGAGTACCTTATATTAATAAATACCCTTATAGCGCTAGACTTAGGGTTAAATCCTAAAAGGAGGTAATATTAATTAGGTTTAAAAGTTAAAACCTAGTAAGGTTAAGGTCTAGAGCCTAGTTAAGGTCCCTAGGGGGGCTTTAGTAGGGTTATTTATATAAAAAGACTTATATAAAACCGTTAGTATTAATAAAGGGGGTTAGATAATAAGGGGGGGGCGATTAAGCTATAGGCGGCTTTTAAAAGTATTAGGGGTATAATAGGTAGTTCGCTTTTACCCTCTCCTAGTATTAGTAGGAGATAGGGTACTCATACGCCTAGGTAGTATAAGCCCTATTATATAGAAAGTAGTACTATAAGCGCTCCCCTTTATTAGTAGGGTAAGACCCTTCCCTATTATTATATAGGGCGGCTTTATAATATCTATAATAAGAATCCTCCTAATAATATTTAGAAATATAATTATATTAGAAGTAATTATAATACTACTTAGGGTATACTAATTTATTATAGGGTTTATAATAAATAATCTCCGAATCGATAATAAGGCTATTTATATAGAGTCGGTTCGTATTAATAATACTATTAATCCCGAGGATAAGGTTTATTTAAGGAATAATCCCTTAAGGGCCTTTATAAGGCTTTATAGCCCTAAAGTAGGCGATATTAATACGGTTAATAGTTTAAAGAGTAGTAAGGAGAGTATTATAATCCTTAAGGGTGGACTCTATTTAAACCCCCTTAATAATAATAGCGAAGGTTTAGCGTATATATACTACCTTAGCCCTAAAAGTATATTAAATCTAATTATCCTAGTCTATAAGACTTTTCTTATTAGTATTAAAAGTAAGAATAATATTATTACTCGGAAGGTACTAGGCTATTATAACTACTAGTATACTAATTGCCTTATTCGCCTTAGTAATAAGGGTAGGAGGGGGGGGAAATAGAGTATTATCTAAGGTAAGAATATTTTTTAAGGAAATAAAGACTTTACGGTTATATTAAATAAGGATTAGGCGGACTCCTATTAATACTCTAGCTATTAAATCCCTAGTAATAACGAGAATAAAGGCTTATAATAATTAGTTAAAAAAGGTAGACTTTAGCTAAAGAGTAGTTATAATAGCTTTTTCTATAAACTTCTAGATAGCCTAGGTAAAAGAAGCGGAAAGGGGTATAGAATCCGCTAGTAAAATAGTTAAACTCTAGGTACTAAGTATTATAATAAGGGTATTAATAATAGATTATATAGTATAAAAACTATCCTATAAGACTACCTAAGCGAGTTTATCGAAAGCGGACTTAAGAAGGGGATTATCTAGAGCCCGAAGTATATTTACGAAAGGGTTATTAGAAAAGGAAGTAATATTAAAGGAGGATAAACCCACTAACTAGTTCTAGTAGGATTATTAGAGTCCGAGGGTTCCCCTATTAAGGTCTATACCTCCGCTTGGGTCCCCTCCGGACTCCTCGCCTAATAGCTCTACGTACGGGGCTATCCTTTTAAAGGAAGGAAGCGTATAAGAAAGAGGCTATATAAAGGTTTATTAATCGTATTAAGCGGATAAGTAACGAGCTCCTTTTTATCGTATTATAATATTTTTAAAATACTATTTATAATTAATAGATATAAGTAATATAATATAAAATACTTAATTTCTATCTAAGGGGGAGATAATTCTCGAATTATTTATATATTAGAGTCTTTAGTATTCCTTAGGAGTATCCGGAATTACGTTTAGAGATTCTTTTTTAGAAGCTTTTTAATATCCCGTATAAAAACCTAGAGAGTACTTATAAAAGCTCCTAAAAGTCTATTAAGGTAAGGTTTATTAGGGTATATATACTAAAAGTCGTCTAGGGAGCTTATTATCTTCTTAGGGATCTTTTTCGTTAGTCTATATCTTATAATAATAGCTAATTCCGTTCTTTATAGCTAATCTCTTCTTCTTCTAATAATAAGTCTCCCTCCCCCTATAACCTCCTTTAAGAGCTCTACCTCCTAATAGACTAGGGGGGAGTATTAGTTAATAACCTACTAACTAATTTTAGATCTTATCCTTATTATTATCTACTCCTTCCTACTTTCTTTTCTTCTATATACTTCCTATTATAGCTAGCTTATTCTTTATTATAGCTAGTCTACTAATCTATAGATCTAACGCTTTCTTCCCTTTTACTATTAGCGTAAATAACTCTATAACCTTTAATTCTAGAGTCTCGCCTTATAAATCTATTTATCCTACTAGTATAATAGTATTTCTATTAATCGTCTTAATTTTCTTAATTACTTCCTTAATATTATTAACCTTTTAAAAAAGCGTTATATTCTACTTCTACCTTTAGAGGTTTATTTTTTAGCCTAGAGTATTTTTTACTATATAAACCTTATTCTTTATTATTATAAAGGTTTTAATTACCTTATTATATTAGTATTTAATAACTACTTATAGTTTAGTATTATCCCTTTCTCTCTAGTTCTAGAGTAAGGCTTATTAAGAAAATAACTCTCCTAATAACCTCTCCCGATAGTTTTAAAGTTCTATTTAGGTTAATAGTATAGCCAAGATATCTATCTAAGTAATAGTATTATATATTAGAAAAGATTCGACTATTATTAAATAGCCCGTTTTTATTATAATTAGTATAAAATTAGTCTAAATCGTAGTATTAGTAATAGCTAGAGGGTTAATAGTAGTACGGGGGTCGGGTATAATAGGAGGACTAATAATAGTCGGGAATTTAGTAATATCCGAGGGGTTAATAATTATAGGAGGATTAGCGATATCCAAATTATTAACGACGACCGGGGGATTAATAATATCCGAATTATTAATAATAACTAGGGAATTAGTACTAATAGGAGGATTAGTAATATCCGAATTATTAACGATAACCGGGGAATTAGTACTAATAGGAGGATTAATAATATCCGAATTATTAATAATAACCGGGGAATTAGTACTAATAAAAGGATCCGCTATTCCTATTATATTCTTATCCTCGTTTACCTCGGGTATCTTTATATTATTATTATTAGTAATCGTATTATTAGGACCTTCCTTATTTTCCTTAGAGTTATAATTAGCCCCTATTTTTAAAAAGTTATTATTATTAAGTAGTTTATCGAGTTTAGGAGTACCTTAGTCGGAAATACTATTATTATAAACCTTACCCTCGTATAAGGTTATTTATTCGAATAGTCCTAATATAATCTCTTAGATATATATTAAAAATCCGAGTTTTTAGCCTAGTCTATTATCCCTATTATCCTATAGGTTTAAGTCTAATATATCCTTAAGGTTTATATTTATTTTTATATTAGACTAGATTATAACCGTTAGCTCCCGTATTATTACTCCTAGTATATTAATAGGTTAAATACCTTCGGGTAGATTATTAACTATATTAGAAATACTCGTTATAGTCTTCTTATAGTATTTCTAAGCGTTTTCTTTCTATAGTCCTTATCCTAAATCCGAAGGGTAATTAGGTATATATACTAATCTTCGAATAATTTTACTATAGTCGGCTTATTATAGAAAACCTTATCGTATAATAATAAGTATATAATATACTATTTAATATAATTCAGCCTATTTAATCGGGTAATTAATTAGTATTATTACTATCTAAACCTTTCCGCTAGTTTTCTAGACTCGTCGAATAGCCTTCTCTATTACTATCGGTCGAATATTAAAATCTATTAATTTTAATTATATTACTCTAGCTAGGTACTAGGCTACCTATTTTCTACTAGCGGCTTTCTTCCTAATAAGATAATTATAGATTTTATTTATAATCGGCTTAATAGTTAGATTTAATCTAATTAATCCTCGTTATTCCTTTTTATCCTCTCTAGTTAAGTCTAAGCTATATTAGTCGTATTTATTATAAATCCTATTATACTATTCGTAAATAATAGTATTCCTAGTCGGGTTATATTCTTCTAGGTAGGATTCTTTATCGGCTTTTAATTCGGTAAAAGGTTTATCGATTTCTTATTCGGCGAGGAGTTTATTATCTAATAACTAGTAAGGGGGTTTATTAACTTCTAGTTAAACCGGAGGTTTATTATTAGCTTCTAGATTTAGAGGATATTTATCGCCTAACGAGTTATTAGACGAGTCCGATAATATCGTAATATAATTATCTATTATAATTTATTAAGAAGGAGGCTTAAAGAAATAGAGTAATAATATAAAAGTATAAGGTAATATAAAGAAAAGGTAGAGTAAAAAGGAGAGGAAAAAAAGGAAAAAGTAAAATAAAAAATAGTAAAGAAGGAAACGCTTTTTAATTATTAGATAATAACTTATTAGTATAGCTAGATAATAGTTATTAATAGCGATAATTAATAGGTAATAATAGGTAGTAGTAATTTAATAGCGATTAATAATACTACCCTCCGCCTATATAATAATAGTAGCTACCTAGTTACTAATTACCCTTTTCTTCCTCTAATCTTATAATCGAGTTTCCTTAAACGTCTACTATATCCTATATAATTAGGCGAGGGGGTCGAAGGTATTATCGATAGTCGATATATTACTTTAAGTTATTAATATATAGCTTATACGGATTAGAATAACTATTAATAGCCTTTACTAAATATATAACCGCCGATAGGACCTTTATAACCTCCGATAAATTATCCTACGATATTTTAAACTTATTATAACTTTTATTACCCTTATCCTAATATTCCTAAACTAAGTCTCCTACCTAAAGCGTACGAGCTAAAGAACTATATAACTTAGTAGAATTATAATATCTAATATCCGAACGAGTTTTTTCTCGATTATTAATATTAAATAATACTAAATCCCGAGTTAGTATATTTATAGTATTATTATATAGAAGAAAATTACGGTTATTAGTAGGCGACCTTCGTTAGATTACTACTAGGTTAAACCCTAATATAGCTATTACTAGAGTAACTCCTAATAACCGTATAAATTGGGTATTTAGAAGATTAATAATCTATAGGAGAGCTTCGTTCTATACTTCGAGTAATTAGCTATATTATTTAACCGCCTATTTCTATAGTTAGGATTTAATTAATCGGATATATCTTTCTACTAGCCTTATACTCTAGAGGTATAATATAGGCCTAAACCTCTAATTAATATTATAAGCTATAATTATATTAACGACTATTATATTAGTAAAATATTTACTATTATCGGAGTATATAACCTTCGGCTAACTAAAGATAGGGTTCTAGTAATACCTTTATATATTTATAACCTCCTTACTTATAGCTTATATATATATTTATACTAATAGAAATTATATAGTATAATCGACTATAACTAAAATATATTAATAGCCTTTCGTTAAAGTTAGAGTAATTAGTCTAAGAAAATCGATAACGATTATTTCCTATAGATCGTATATTATAATAGCCCTATAGGTTATATTTATTAGGCGAGGGCCTATATATTAATAAATAGTATATATTAAATAATAATATTTAATATTAAATAACCTCGATAGCTATTACTATTAATCTTAGAGTTTTATTATAGTATAAATATTAAAAAAATAGCCTATAGTATTATATACTTATTAAAGCTTATTAAGTATATTAGCTTAAATATAGTATTCCGACTATATACTATTAACCTTTACTCGGTAGAGGACTTTTTCCTAAATTCGGTATCGTATAACTTATCGTTTAATATATCGTCTTTTCTCCTATAGAATAGTATTATCCCTATTAATAAGTATAAGAATAACTTCTATATACTAATCGTTATTAAACTATTTCCGAATAATAACTCGTATCCTCTAAGCTTTATAAGTCTATAAATATTCGCCTAATAGAAAATAAATAGCTAATATTATAGGGATTATCTTATTAGATAGTACTAAGCGCCCTTAGACGTCGGGAGTATCCGTTTATAAAGAATCGTATAATCGAGATATACTATTTATAATACGGATAATCTTAGTAGAGTTAGATTAGTATATATACTCGATATCTTATTCCTAAAGGATATCGATCTATTTTATAACCTTATTATATATTTCTACTATATTAGTTATTAAGTTAATAATACCTTTATAATCTATATAAACCTTTAAAGGGTATTTAGAGGTATTAACTATTTACTAGTATTCTTTAATAGTATAGATAATAGTTAGTATTTCCTTCTTAGGTATAGAGTATTATCTTTCTAAATCGTTAAAGCGAAAAGATATCTATATAATAACCCTTACTTAGTCGAAATTAGTATTATAAATAGAAGTCCTAGTATTATAGTTATTATACTAATATAATATAGTACTAGTACTTATATTTAAAGTATTAATAGTTAAATAGAACTAGGTATTAGTATAGGCTTTAAATATTATATTATTTTATATAGCTTAGTAAATAAATTAAAAAGCCTTTACTACCTCTAGTATTTAAAGGGGCGTTTTTTTTCGTTTATTCTTTAATTATATAGATTATTATCCTAATAGGGTAACCTTATTAGTTTTTTCGAAAAAGGCGTTTTTAATAACCTTAGCCCTATTTACTTATCCTAGAATAAAGTATTATATAAAAGGTATTAACTATAATACTATCTAGACTTCTTCTTATAATTACGGTAGTATTTTATTAAAGTATTCGGCGAGTTAAGTAAACCTTTTATAGTATTTACTCCCTAGTCGGAACTTACCTACCTTTAATTCGAAGCCTACTAACTCTATAGTACTATTAAATAACTTAGTCTTCTTTCTAGCTAATCTAATTAGGGCTTAAGCTACTCGAGGGAAGTATTTATATCGTAGGAAATTATAATATTTATTAAATATCTCGCTTCTTAGATTATAATCGTTAACGTATACGAATATTAATATATTATAATCTATAGTATATTCTAATAGGGTAGGATAAGTAACCCGGTCTACTAAGATTAATCGTCCGAAGGCGATATTACTATACTTTATATAAGTAAAGGGGGTATTTATTAAGCCTTATAGTATATTAATATATTCCTATATACTATTAGGGGTGGTAAACCCTATCTTATACGTATTTTTAGGTTATATTAGGATTAATTAAAACCCGTTAAATACGTTTAGTTAAGAGAAAACTATTAGTCGACTAATATAAGCCTAGTCTAAATCTACCTCGAGATTATAATAAGGGTATTTAGGCTTAATAGTATTATAGTTAATATCCTAATAATCGTAGATAATACGCTAAGCGTCTAGGGTAGGGGGTTATTTATCGATAAATAACGTTTAGGCTACCTATTCCGTATTATATCTAATAGGTCGAATAATATTAGCTTCCTCTATAGAAGGGAATACCTTACCTATAAAGATTCGCTTTAGTCTACTATAACGTATTTATCGGAAGATTATAGGCTATACTCCTTCTTTAAGCTTAATCTAATAGGTAATAAGCTTCGTCGGTTAAATCTCTTTTAGTATCGAAATAAAATAATCCCTATACGTATAGTATAGCCTTATTACCCTCTTACGTTAATCGTCTATCGTAATATAATTACCTAGGGTAATTAAACTTATTCCGAACTACTATTATATATCTAATAATAGTTTATTAAAAACGGGTCGAATAATTAAATCTAGCGTTATTCTCTTATAGTTTATAGGCGTTAGGGAAATAACGTTTAGCGTATTAAGACTTACTATAATAATTCTAATAGTAAAGCTTTCCGAATAGCCTTATTTATTAGTCGTCGATCGATCTACGACTATATTACTCCTAAATAAACCCTAACTACCTATCCTAATAGCTCTAGGCTACTCCGCGAAATAAATATTAGTTTTTTAATAGTTATTTACTAATAAACCTAACCTAAACTTATAAATTCTTAATAATAAAGGATAAAATTTCTTCTACTTCCTCTAGGATTAGCTTATTATCTTTTATAAAAATAATATTCTCCTCTTCCTCTATATAAGGTTAAGAATAAGTTATTTATTAAGGAGTCTTATCGTCTAATTTAAATAAATTCAGCGTTAGGAAAATTTAAACGGTCTACGATATTCTATTTATACCTATAACCTTTAACTATTCTTTAGTATAGTATTCGACGGCCTTTATCCGTCTTAGCTATATATAGCCTAGAAGGATATCCTAATCGTTATAATCCCTTAATATATAGGCTTTAATATTAGAGAGAATCCTAGCTATTATAACTCGTAAGTAGGCTACCTTCTTAACTACCGCGATTTTATTATTAGTTATTCGGACTACTCCCGGTTAAGGGAGGACGATTAAAGGTAGCCTATTAATTATAATAAAGGCCTTATTAACTAAATCTATAGTTAACCCTCTATCTAGTATTATTATAGAGTAATAGAGTCCTTTAATATATCCTTAGATATATCCTAATATAAAGGGGACTACTTCTTCCGGTTAAGCTATATCCCTCTAAATAACTATTATCGCCCTTAAGGCTAAGGCCTTAAAAACCTAACCTTCTAATATATCCGAACTTATAATTCCGAGATTATTATTAATAAGTACCTTGAATAGCTAAAGGAAGTTAGCTATTACCTCTTTTCCCTTAGGCGATTTTATACGTTTATAGTATTATATAAGCCTATTAAGTTAAGCTCGAATCGATAGGGCTACCTATAATAACTAGAGGATACTTAAGGTAACTAGTATATTCTTAAGGCGTTCTCTAAGTTTAAAAAGGGGGATATTATATTCGTTAATAGCCCTAATACGATCTAACTTATACCTCTTCTTCGGAGGTATCTTATTAGTAGTAAGATAGCTAATCTTAATAACGTCTTCCGAATCGTCTATAACTTCTTCGATATAAGGGCCTATATATAGGGGTACTAATAGTCGAGGTATATCCTAGTATCGATTATTATCTACTTATAAGGCTTACCCCTCCCCTATTATCGTTAATATAAGGCGTAGCCGGATAAGGTATAAGTACCTCCGATTATTAATAGACTTCTTATTCTAATTTACCCTATTATAATTCGTTAATCTTATCCTTAAATATTACCTAATAATACGGCTTAGTAATTCTACCCTTTATAGGTTAGGATATAGGTTTATTCCCTTTTCCTTTATCTAATCGCGGTAAATCCGGGTATTAGGCGGTATTAGTCTACTACTATTATTAGACCTTATAAGTCTAACTAATAGGTAGGCGGATATCCTTAGGCGCTATTATTATTATTATCTTAATGGTATAGCCTATTAATTACTTATAGCGTTCTTCTTTTATCTTATCCTAATAGGTATTCTACTAAGCTTTCCTATTATTAAAGGCTTATCTATTAAATAGAATAGTCGATAAATAATTAAACCCTATATAGCCCTATTCGCTATACTTAAAATACTATTATAAATCAGGGTTCGGGGGTTAGTAATAGCCTATTTATTCTAGCGGTCTAGTAGGGCGTAGATTAGCCGGTTAGCCTCGTCCTATACCTCCTAAGGCCGGATATATTAATTAGGGGGGTAGAGGTTAGTAATTAATAGATAGTTATCCTAAGTTACTAATATACCTACCTAGTCCCGCTAAACGGGATAACTAATACTTATTAAGTTTCTTTACTATTAATATCGTCGATTATTCTATTATTTTAGCTATCTTTACTATAGTCTTTTATTACTTAGCTATTATTCTCTAGGGGTTTAATTTAGAAGCTAGTATACCCTTAGTATCCTAATTAATCTTCTTAAATACTATATTTCGAAGATTATATATAATAAACTTAATATTCGACTAAGTAAGGTTAATAATAACTATAGTATTATACTATTTACCGTTTATATAGAGGCGTTTAATAATAGCCCTCTTAAACTATTTATCCTTTTCCCTATTAAGTAAACGGTTAAGGAAGTTAATAAGAAGAATACGTTAAGTATTAGTCTTAACTCGCCTAGCTAATACTTTATCTTTCTTAGTATATATAACTATTAATTTACCTTTCTATTATCTAAACTTATAGGCTTTTATAGCTAATACGTTTTCTATTATAATATCGGCTTTTTTAAATTTAATAAGGAACTTATTTTTTAACTCCGCCTATACTATATTATTATCCTTAACTTTATTATACTAATCTAGTACTTTACCCTAAAGACTAGAGCTAAATACCTCCTAAATAACTATATTATAATTAGTTAAGTTAATACCTATAAGGGTAATACTTATTTAATACTATACTAAATACCTCTTAGCTAATATATCCTTTAGGTAGCTAGTAAATAGCTTAAGGCCTATTAGGAGGTAGAAGAGGATAGAGGGAGGTTATAAAAGGAGGGAGATTATTATTATTAATAATAAGGAGATTAGCTATAAAGAAGGCAGCTATTACTATAAGATATAGATTAACGAATAAATCCCCGAGAAGATAATAAGCTCCCTAGATGATTTTTAATAGTAATAAGACTAGGATTAGTAATATTACTATCCGATACTACCTAATTATTGGATTTTAGAACGAAGATTATAAATAAAAGAAGATAATAAACCGCTAGTACGATTATACGAACCTAGGAGAAATATCTAGTTAGCTAGATTAGCCTAAAAGGCTAAAGTTTAGGGCGATCTAGTTAGAGTAACGGATTAAGCGAGTAAGACCTACGATAAATAGACAAATTATTAACTATAGACTTATTAATACTCTTATATTCTAATAGTTTAGAGTATATAGGAGGCTAACGTTATTAGTATAACTTACCTAATTTCTAGATTAGGAAAGGTAAAGTAACGTAATTAGGTAAGGTAATAATTAGAAAGGTAGGGCGCGGACTTAGAAGAGGGAGAAAGCCCTCCTTCGAAAAGAGGGAACTTAGAGGAATTATTATCGCGAAGAGTAATTACGAAAAATATAGAACGAAGGAGGAGAAGAGCGAAAAAAAACGGAAAATAGGGGAGTATATAGTAGATTAAGGTTTAAAGAGGAAGAAGCCATAGCTATAAGGACTCTCCTTAATACTATCTTATCTACTATTATCCTTAGTAAGAAGAGTACTCCTATTATCTTAAAATCCTTTACTAATTTCCCTATTACCCCTATTATATAATTAAGTAAAGAGGAATCCTCTATTTAACCTATTTAACGAGATAGTCTTTAAGAACCCTTTATTAGAGAAGAAACTTATACCTAGTAGGATATTAGGTTTACTATTAGGCCTTAAGCTATTTACTAGCTACCTAAAGGATATATCGGCTAAGAGGTATTTAGTATAGTACTAAGTAGGTATTACCCTTATAGGTATTAACTAGACTAATTATAATATAGTTATTCAGGAGGTATTTAGCTCTAGTCTTCGGGGTAAGGTATTAGATTAGTATAATAAAGTTAAGGATAATAATATAGTATAAGTAGAGTTAAAAGATAAGTTCCTTACTAAATTTAAGGAAGCTAATATTATAATAGAAAACGTATTAGCTATAGAAGCCTATAAGTTTAAATAATAAAAGGGTAAATTATTAATTATATATACTAAGAGAGGTAAGGTATTAGCCGGGCGAGTTAAGACTAATACTCGACGTATCCTTCTTATTAACTTCCTTAACCGTTTACCTAATAGGGAAAAGGATAAATAGTTTAAGAGGGTTATTATTAAACGCTTATATATAAATAGTAAATAGTATAGCGCTATAGCTACTATTAACCTTACCTAGTCGGATATTAAGTTTACTATATATAACCTTCGAGATATAGTATCCGAGAAGATCGACCGAGATACTAAGGGTATACTAGCCTTTAAATTAAACCCCTAGAGAGTAATAGCTAAATAGTAAAAGACTATAGTAGAAATAGCTAAAATAATAGAATAATCGATAATATTAATAGTAAAGAAGCTTAATAAGTATTAATTATCCTATTCGATAGAATAAGGTAAGTATACTAGTAACTTAGGATAACCGTCTACTAGTTACTAACCTCTACCTCCCTAATTAATATTCCTAGCCCCGGGAGGCTTAGGATAAGGCTAATCGGCTAACCTACGCCCTACTAGACTACTAGGGTAAATAGGTTATTACTAGCCCCTAAACCCTAATTTATAATAGTATTTTAAATATAGTAAATAGGGCTATATAGGGTTTAATTACCCGTTAACTACTCTATTTAATAAATAGGCTTTTAGTAATAGGAAAGCCTAGTAGGATGCCTATTAGGATAAGATAAAAGAAGAACGTCGTAAGTAATTAACGGGCTATACTATTAAGACGATAATAATAATAGCGCCTAAGGATATTCGCCTACTTATTAGTTAGACTTATAAGGTCTAATAATAATAATAAACTAATACCGCCTAATACCTAGATTTACCGCGATTAGATAAAGGTAAAGGGAAAGAACCTATTTCCTAGCCTATAAAGGGTAGAATTACTAAGCTGCGTTATTAGGTAATATTTAAGGATAAGATCGACGAATTATAGCGAGGTAAATTAGAGTAAGAAGTTTATCGACGGTCGGAGGTACCTATACCCTATCCTACTATACCCTACGTTAACGATAATACGGGGGAGGGATAAGCCCTATAGGTAGATAATAATTAACGCTAGGATATACCTCGACTTCCTATACCCCTATATATAGGCCCTTATATCGAAAAAGTTATAGACGATTCGGAGGATATTATTAAGATTAGCTATCCGATAGATAAAACACCTCCGAAGAAAAGGTATAAGTTAGAATATATTAAGGCGATTAATAAATATAATATCCCCCTTTTTAAGCTTAGAGAATACCTTAAAAATATACTAGTTACCCTAAGTATCCTCTAATTATTATAAATAGCCCTATCGATTTAGGCCTAACTTAATAGGCTTATATAATACTATAAGCGTATAAAGTTACCTAAGGGAAAGGAGGTAGTAGTTAATTTCCTTTAGCCATTTAAGGAACTTATAGGCGATAACCTCGGGACTACGAGTTTAGATATATTAGAAGGTTAGGTTTTTAAAGCGTTAGCCCTAAGAGCGATAATAGTTATTTAGAGGGATATAGCTTAGCTAGAAGAGGTAGTACCCTCTACTTTAGGATATATCGAAGGATATATTAAAGGGCTTCGTTACTTAGCGATAATATTAAATAGTAGTTCGACTATAGATTTAGTTAATAAGGCCTTCGTCGCGATTAATAGACTACCTTTAATCGTTCTCCCTTAGCTAAGAATAGTTAGAATAGCTAATAACGAAATTACGGTAGTTAAAAAGGTAGTATACCTTCGAGTTATAATAGCTAGGATTCTTTCTAATATTAAAGCTTATATATTAAGCGATTATAATAACTAGGATATCCTTTTAGGCCGTATATAACTACGATAGATAAAATATTATAGAATAAAACTAGACGTTAAAATAGCTCTCGGTAAAACCCCGCTAAATACTCCGGAGACTCTACCTTACGAGATACTCTAGAGACTCCGCTTATATTATCCTATTAAATACTCTAGGAATACTACCTTATAAAATACTCCGGAGACTCCGCTTACGTTATCCTACTAAATACTCCTAGGACTCTATATATATTACCCCGAAAATACTCTAAAAATATTCTATATACTAAGTACTAAACCTTAGTACTAGGACTATTAAGACTTTAGCCTAGATCCCGACTATAGGATCCCGAGTAATAACCTATTAATAACCTCCTTCGACTAATCCTTATACTAAGTACTATAGTATATTCTATATAAACTCCTTTTAGGAATTCTATAAGGATACGAGTAAACTCTTTATTATAAATAACCTATAAACTAGTAAGGTAAATATACCCTAATAAACCTTACCCTAATAGACTTTTAGGAGCTTTTACGTATACCCTTTAGGTTTATATATAAAACTCTAGGAAGCTTTTAAAAAGGATTTTAGGATAAGACTCTAAATACTCCTATAGAGTATTAAAGACTCCGATATATAAATAGTTTAAGAATTATCTCCTATTAGATAAAAATTAAGTATTTTACCTTATATTACCTATACCTATTAATTATAAGTAGTATTCTAAGTACTCTTTTATAATAATTCCTATTTTTTTATTCCTTACCTATTATTTTATATTATTTACCCTATAGGTATATTAAATAATAGTAATTCTAGTAGAACTAAACTATATTTTTTAAATATATTTAAGTTCTATAGTATAATCGATAAACTAGCGTCCGGATAAAACGCTAGACTAGATATCTTCCTAGGAAGGAAACTTCTAGCTTTTTAATATAAAGTAGACCTAGGTAAGTTCTTAATCCTAGAATAGACTATTTCCGCCCTTAAGGCGGAAATACGACTTTATATTTAGGAGGTAAATATAATTTAATAGTATTATAATACGTATTCGATATACCCCCTCCTAAATAAAAAAACTTAAGCTATTTATATATAATATTATTATAATTAAAGAGCTTTATAATCTTAGTCCTATAACTTAGACTTACCCTAGGAACTCCTTTAATTATAGCTTTCCTACCCCGTATATATTTAAAATCGTATAAAACTCGAAAATCAATATAAATAAATAGTATAGCTTAAACTACTTATTCCTACCTAATCCTAATATAAGTTTAACCTACCCTTATTTCTATTTAACCTTAAGTTAAATAAATACTACCTATTATTTAATCCTTAAGGAGTCTTATAAGACTCCTATACTAGATCTTCCGCTTTTACCCTTAATTATTCTAAATTCTATTCTTAACTCCGTATTTATTAAAGCTTATTAATTTTATTTTTAATTAAAATCCTTATAACCTTTTCTCCTATTTTACGTATACTAATAGGACTAAATATACCCTAAACTATAGGGCTTACTCCTACCCTTCGTAGTCTACGCGTCGAGAACCTAGTAATTATACCCTTAATAGCGCCCTTATTTAATAATAAGAATACCGAACCCGCCTTAATCGAACCTAATACCTTAAATACTAGTTATTAAAGTAATATAAAGCTTAATAAAGGCTATAAAAGGATAAATACGGTAGTTATCCCCGCCTCTACTATTTCTATATTCTAGGTATATATAATTAATACTATAGTATTAAAAGACTTACTTATTATAGCTATAATAATACTAAACGGATATAAGTACTCTAGTTATCTATATATCTATATCGATAATATCGGATAATTCGACCTAGTTAGCCTATATAATACTATATTTAACGAAGTACTTAAGACTAATAAAATAATAATATACTATAGTATTAAACACTTTATTAATACGATCTAACGTTTTAGATAACGCGGACTAGAATACGCGGACGAACTTACTATTATAATCCTATTTATCCTCCGCGGTAATACTATAGAATAGTATTCCGGAGACCTAAGCTTCGATTAACGTATTACCCTTACCTAACCCGGAGGACTATTATTATAAATAACCGCCCTTTAAGACTACTTCTATATACGCCTAGAGGTTATTATAATAGCCTTTTATAAAAATAGGTTTATAATCTATAATATCCTTAGAGGTAATAATTTTCGAGCCTAAATCTCCCGCCTTAGGTATAAGGCTAAGGCTACCTAATACTTTAAGGCTTAAATTAGTATAATTATATAGGATAAAATTAATCTACTAGTCTAGGAAGCTATTTAACCCCCCTAGGGATTAGCCTTATTCGACTAGTAGATAAATAACTACGTATATAGTATACTAGCCCTTTATATAAAATATACTACTAGGAGCCTTATTATATTTAATATTACTAAGCGTAGAAGACGAAACTCTATTACCCGACCTAATAATTAACGCTCTAGATAGAGCCTTATACTATAGATTAAGGATACCCCTATACCCTTTATAAAAGTATTAACGCGTTAAAGTATAACCCTAATATATAATAATATACTAAGTACTATTAGGTTTATAATACTAGATAATAAAGAAATAAGACTCGATTAACCTTTTATACATTTACTAATACCTAGGATTAAAAAGGAAGTATCCTATATTACCTCCGACGGAGGAATTATATTTAATAATAATAGATCCCTCTCCTTACCCTAAATAGCCGCCCTCCTCTCTCGAAGTATTAATAATAATAATAATAGTATAAACGATACTTAATTAATTAATATCTTCTAAACTATAGAGGATAAGCTTTATTTTATACTATTTAAAGAAGTCGACCTAGTACTAGTATATAATAAATACCCCTTTATTATAATATCCTGAAATAAGCTCCTTAAGTATATTATAAATACTTATAATAATAATAGTATTATCCTAAATAATATTATCTAGCTCGTATATACTAATATATAAGAAATTATAAACCGTTTAAAGGATATACTATATATTAAGACTACCTTATAAAGAATACTAGCCTTATTAAACGAACCTAGCCTATTTAATTATATATAAATCGATATTATTAGCTATTAAGGACTCTAGGATATTCGATTATACTATATAAATAATAGTATAAATCGCTATATTATATCTAAGGACTAGCTACCCTTCGTCGAGAAACTCCGTATTAACTACTCTAAATAAGTATTCCTTACGGGTATTAAATAAGCTAAAATAATAGGATAGGCGGACTTTAAAGTTTATCTCCTTAGATTATATCCTAGTCCTAAATATTAGCCTATATTTAGTAAAGTCCGAGTTAGAGTATAAATCGTATTAGAACTCTACGCTAGGCTTTTACTCGGATAAGAATAGCTTATTCCTAATTAAGTTAATATAGTTAACTTAGCTAAGTCTATTATTATCGGCTCTTATAAATCCCTACTTATCCTAGCTAGGGTTTACTACTAAGGACCTCTAATATTATAACGACTTATAGTTAAGAATAATATAATTATACCCCCTAGAGCTTTGTATATATTACCTATTAAAGGATATACTTATAAATAATTATAGGAATTCCTCTTTAAACTATAGGATAATCGACTTATACTAGTTATTATAATTAACCCTAATTATATTATTAGTATTAATATATTATAGGAAACTATTTATTTCTAAGCGAATTAACTAGTCGGTCGACTTATTAATATTAATAAACTATTAATCGATTATAACTCCGCCTTACCTAATCTACCCTTATATAATAAGGAGAACTATAATATACTACTATAGCCCAAGGATCTAGTAGTACTATTCCGCTTTAAGATTACTAAGGTACCTAGGGGTCCTAAAATCTAGATACCTAAGGGAGTTATAGTATATAATAATAATATTAAGCTTAGCGCCTAGCTATAAAGACTTATAGCCGAGTTCCCTTAGCTCTAGGTTAATAATAGGCCTATTTATTAGGATTCTAAGGACTTACTTTACGTACTATTAATAAATAGTTAATAATAATACCGTATTACCTTATAACTATACTATTAGGGAGCTAGAGATAAAGTATATATTAATAAAGCTCTAAATACCTTATACTAGAAAGAATGTATATAGTTCGCTATAAAGCTAATACTCTTCGCTATACTTATTTTTAATACGCTATATATTATTAATAAAAAAATTAAAAACTAATAGGTAATAAACCTTCGAGTCCTTAATAGTCTCGTAATCCTAAACGCGTATTTTATACCTAGATAAGAATATATAATTATAAAACTTTATAATAAGAAGTTTATATTAGCTATAAATACTAAATTATTTTTCTATTAGTTTTTAGTTTATCCGGACTATATTAAACGCTTTATACTAATTACTTATTATAGACTTAAGTAATCTAAGGTAGCTTTAATAGGGTTTAAGAACTCCTTAGCGTATACTTAGCGCTTTATAAATACTCTCCTTCGCCCTTTTACTAAGTTTATTATTATATATATTAATAATATTATTATCTTCTCGGATATAATATAGGAATATCTTAATTACCTCCGAGTAGTCTTTTCTATATTCGTCGACTATAATATAGCCCTCTTAGGACCTAAATTATTCCTTAGATATCCTTTAATCTAATTACTCGGTTATAAAGTAAATACGCTTAGTATTATAAATACGGATAATTATACTCGAGTCCTTAGCCTTATCGAATTCCCTAGAACCCTTACTTAATTCGAATAATAGTTTAGTATAGTAGAATAGCTTTAATACGTATATCCCTAGTTCTCTAAAATAAACGTACCCCTTTAGGCTTAGAAGATAATACTCTTATAAATAGAAAAAGACTAAGGAGTACTAGTAAGAGGGAGGGAATAAATATAATATATAGTATTTATATCCTACTAGCTTATCCTAGAGGAGATTAATACCTTCTAATAAGTTACTAAAGCCTTAACTACCCTATAATACCTCTAGTATTATAACCCCGCTATCCTACTAATTATTTAGCTTAATACTAGCTATAAATACGGCTTTAGTATTATAGTATATTAAGTCGACCCCCTAGCGTAATAGGATTATAAATTAATCCTAACCCGAACCGATATCCGCCTAATTATATATCTAAGCCGTATACTCTACGGTAGGGAACCGCGATACTAGCCTATAGAGCTCGAAGTCGTTTACTTAGTCTAGGCTACCTAGAAGCTTCGTATACTTATTTTCTCGAGTATTATACTAGTTATTATCCTTACTAATTACGTAATAATATATACTATTATAAAATAAACCTTACCGTTTATAAAGAATAGCTAGTCTAATAATAGGCTTATTAATACCTTTTAATACCTTAGCTAATTCCCTTTAACCGTATATTATATCCCTAGTATAACGAATATTATACCTAATACCCTATTACGACTACGAGCTATTATACTACTAGACGAGACGCTTAAACTAGAAGAACTTAATAACGTATAATAGGCTAATACCCCGGATAGTATAATATTCTACTTCGTAAAAACCTTTATCTAGCCTAATATCGAGAAATAGATTACTAAGGGATATAAGAATAACCTACGATAGGGTAAGATTATCTAGTAGTTTAGAGATTATATTATATTACTAGGACTCCTATTTATTCGTACTAGGAACCTCCTATATATTATAGACTATAATAGCTAACGTTAACTCTATATCCCTAGTAACTATGCTAAAAATATTATCTAAGACGCTTATATTAGAAACTTCTATACTAAATATACCCGCTTTTAATAGGATATTACTATTAACTTCGCTATCCTATACTTCTATAAGTAGATCGATAAGATAGTTAACGCTTATAATACCTACTATAGAAATTAAACTAACTAATCTTTAATAATTAAGTAACTTATTCTAATTTAATCCCTAATTATCCTATTCTATATAATCGTAATAGATTTTATTATTAGCCTTCCTATTATTAAAGCTAAGGGGATATTATACCTACTACTACTAGGCGAATTCTTTAATATACTCCTTATTATCTCTAATAAATTTTCTAAGGCCTATATTCTTATCCCCGGTAATAATTCTATAATAACTACCGAATAAGCCTCCTCTTTCTACTATTACTTACTCTAAGCTAACTAGGGGATACTAGTATATATTATCTCTAATTAAGATCCTAAGTTTACCTTAGAACTCTAGTATATACTATAGAAAGTATTTAGAACTAAACTCCTAATATCTATAGCCTAGTACCCTTAAATAAACGGCTTATCCGAAAAACGTAATTAAATAGTCGAAATCGCTATAAGATTTTTTATAGCGGATAACCCCGGATAACTATAGCCCCTTATTATCCTCTTAATTTAATTTTCTATAAATAACTCCTTTTCTTCTATTATTAAATACTTACTAAATAAGCTTATTATAGGATAATATATAAATAATAGGCTATATAGCCTCGAAGACTAATAACCTATACTTAATTAAAATACGCTCTATAATAAAGCTATAATCGCTATTTCCCTAGCCTAGGCTATTATAAAGGCCTAATACGATTCTAAAAAACAACCTATTAAATTTAAACTAAGTAATTAAGTATAATTATACTTTAATAAAGGCTATTATATTATAAATAACTCTCCCCTAAAACTCGGTAAATAACGAACTAGACTATTTCGTATTACTAAACGTATTAGGTACCTCGTATACTAGCTAAATATTAAAGGCTCCCTTAATATTTATCCTATTGTTTCCGTTTCCTAATTTACCCTTACTAAAGCCCTAGTAGAATAACCTAGGCTAGTTAATAATCCTAAAGTAGGAGAAGACGAATAGGAGGTAAAAGTTATCCTAGACTCCTATATACATTAACGCGGAAGAGGAAGATTAACTAAGGAATACCTAATAGCTTAAAAAGGATAATCCTTAAACTTTAACTACTAGGAAAAAGCCTCCTCTATATATATACTATAATTAATCGAATTATTCGAAGCTAATTATACTTAAATCTATAAAAAAGTAAAGGAGACTAAGAAATAATAGGCGGAGGAAATAGCCGAGTATAATATACTATAACCCGGGGATCCTACTCCGCCTATAGTATAGTTTACTAATAAATCTCTCCTTCTTTTAAGTTTCCTTTTATTTAATACTCTACTCTAATATATTATACCTTCTATTTCCTATATACTACCTTAAGAATTATTATTTTATTATCTTTTTATATACTAACCCTAATATACTATAATATATCCTACTACCTTTAGAGGTAATAGCCTATTTAGACTATTTTTTTATCCGAAGTCGCTTACTATATTATTAGGTAATTATATAATAGAACTAATACTACTAAGTTAACTCCTTAAGTACCTAGTAGTTATAAAAACTAATATTTAAGGTACCTTCTATCTATATAAATAAATAAACGTATTACCTTAATACTTCCTACCTTTTACCTTAAAATATATTTTTTATACCTACTATTAGCTATACTTCTAGATAAAGAAGTTATAATACTATTTTTTATAATATATTCTCCGATTACTTTAATACCCCCTATTTATAAATTCCTTTTAATAGCTATAAGCGTATACTAGAATTATATAATAATAAGGATAATATAGTATAGGCGTTTTATAAAACCTAGTAAATAGCCTAAAAATACTAAAAAGTAGTAAATATAATAACCCTCCGCGAATATTATTACCTCGTTAAGTATAAAGGGTTTAACCCGGATAAAGGTTAAGTAAATAACTAAGGCTTTTATTATCTATCCGGATAGCCGACTACCCTAATTCCTATTAAATAACCTCGCCCTTCTATAGACGACTCTGATTATAGTCTTCTTATAATCTAGGATCTTATTATAATAACCCCCTATACCCGAGATATATAAGGATAATTTACTATAGGTAGTAGTTCTACTATCCGAATACCTACGCTCTTCTAAGGAGTAAATAGCCGTTTTAAGTAGAATAAAAATAATATTATCGGTTTAACCCTAGGTATAGCCTAAGTACTTTTAGCCCTAGTATACTTCGTCTAATTAATTATTAATAACCCCTATAGTACCTTAGACGAGGAATAAGTATAAGTTATTAAGCTCTTCGAATTTATACTATAGGGTTATATTAAGGAAATTAATTATAGCCTATTTATAGAACTCTAATAATATTATACGATTAATACTCTATCCTAACTAGGATTTAGTATTCTTAGTTCTATACTATTATACTCTACTATAACTCTAGTATATCCTATCGACCTTACCTAGGAAACGATAACTTAATATCTCCTATTTATACTATACGCTATAGCCTTAACTATCCCCGATAGCCTCTCCGAGGAGTAATATTATTATATTATATCGTTCTTATCCTCTATCGTATATAGATAATAGTTATAATAGGAGATAGCTTACTTATTTAATATATAAGAATACTAAGCTATTCTATAGTAATTAATTATTATTAAGGATCGTATTAATAATAATAATAGCTAAATTATCGTTATAACTATACTATATATTAGCGATAAAGTAATAATATTTAAAAGTATAGAAGTAGTTATAACCTTCGTAGCTTTCTATAATTAGGCCTAAGGCGTATTAGGCTAAAATATCTTTTTTAATCGTATAATATAAGCTATTAGTATTTTATTAGTATTTATTATTTATACCGATTTTATACTTTATATAATCGTCCTATACGCCTAGTCGACCTTAAACCTATTTCGTATAGTATAATAAGTACTTATATTTATTAATACGGATACTACTATTACGTTTATTATTAATATAGCTATAAACTTTAATATGGAATAATCCTTCGTACGCCTAGTATTAGTAGCTATTATATACCCGAACTATACGATGTAGTTATACGTAAATACCGCCCTATTCGTAATACCCCTTACGTTCTATAGTAATATATAGGCTATTTAATCCCCTGGCTAGGACCCCTCTAGTACTCTACTCCTAGTATTAGCTAGTACTAATAGTCTTTATAGCTAGGAGTAGGCTAAGTATAGCGAGTTACCTAAATAGGGTTATAACGACTAATTATACTATTATTATCTAGGAGTAAGCCGCTTAAGCCTTACCTAGTATTTCCTTATTATAATAAAGTCCTTAAGACTCCCTATTTAGTAGTATAGTTTAACCTTAATAGTTCGTATATATTATAATAAATAGCTTAACCTTAATTAGCCGATTTATACTATTTAACTATACTACCGTATATTATAATTATTAATACTAGTATTATAATAATACTATACTTAAAGACTATAGATTTACCTATAATCCTATCGTAATATAATAAGGGTATTATATATTTTTTTACTTCCTAGGGGATTTATTATAGAATAAGACTAAATATTAAAATAGCTCCTAGTAAAACCCCGCTAAATATTCCGAAGACTCTATTTTACGAAATACTCTAGAGACTCTATTTATATTATCCTATTAAATACTTTAGGAATACTACCTTATAAAATACTCTAGAGACTCTACTTATATTATCCTACTAAATACTCCCGGGATTCTATATATATTACCCTAGAGATATTCCGAAGATATTCTATATACTAAGTACTAAACCTTAGTACTAAGACTACTAAGACTCTAGCCTAAATCCTAATTATAGAATCCTAAGTAATAACCTACTAATAACCTTCTTTAATTAATCCTTATACTAAGTACTATAGTATATTCTATATAAACTCCTTCTAGGAATTCTATAAGGATATAAATAAATTCTTTATTATAAATAACCTATAGACTAATAAGGTAAATATACCCTAATAAACCTTACCCTAATAGATTTTTAGGAGCTTTTACGTATACCCTTTAGGTTTATATATAAAACTCTAGAAAGCTTCTAGAAAGGATTTTAGAATAAGACTCTAGATACTCCTACGGAGTACTAAAGACTCTAATATATAAATAATTCGAGAATTATCTTTTATTAAATAGAAATTAAGTATTTTACCTTATATTACTTATACCTATTAGTCGTAGGTAGTATTCTAAGTACTCCCCTATAATAATTCCTATTCTCTTATTCCTTACCCGTTATTTCGTACTATTTACCCTATAGGTATATTATAAAAGCTATCGAATACTATACTAAAGAATAGTTAGAGGTTATAGGTATAGATAGGATATTATAGACTATTTAAATTTTCCCTACGCCGAATTTATTCGAACTAAACGGTAAGACTCCTCGATAGATAACTCGTCCTTAACCTTATATAGAGGAAGAGGAGAATATTATCTTTATAGAGGATAATAAGCTAATTCTAGAGGAAGTAGAGGAGATTTTATCCTCTATTACTAAGAATTTATAAGCTTAGGTTAGAGCTATTAGTAAATAACTATTAAAAAACTAATATCTATTTTATAGAGTAGCCTAGAGCTATTAGGATAGGATATAGGAGTTTATTCGGGAGTAATATAGTCTTAAATCGATCAATAATTAATAACTAAGGCTATTCGAAAAGCTTTACTATTAGAATTATTATAGAAATAGGTTTTTAAGGTAATTAGACTTTAGATTATAAAGAAGAAGATTAGCGAAGGAGATATAGATTAACGGACCTTACTTAATTACCTCTAATAACTACGAGAGGTAGAAGAATTACTAATAACTAAGGAGTATAGTAATAACGAGGATAAGAAGAGCTCGGTCGATAATAAGGAGGAAGATAATAACTAGATAAATAAGGAGATATTTAAGGAAGATATTATACGACTATTAGACTTACTAGATTTACTATAGTACCCTTAGTATAATACGAAGAGGTATTTAAAAGCGGAAGATATAAATAGACTAAGATACGCTATATATATAAATCTTAGTATATTAAGCGTTACTCCTTTAATACTAATAAACTATAAGGGTATAACCCCGGATTTAATTATTCGACCTATCTCTAATAACCCCCTATTAGGCATATAATAGTAGTTCGATAGTAGTTTAATTACCTTAGGCGATTATATTTCGACGGATAATTAACGCGAGCGGGTAATAAGGCTATATTATATATACTAGGATTATTTTATTTTAATACTTAAGGAGATCTAACCGATAAAGCTTATTATCTATCGAATTAAACTTAAGAAAGGGGTATAATTAGCGGTTTTCCGATAAATATATTATAGTAGGCCGAAGCGTATTTTTACGGGTAAGGTATTCCCTTTTATAAAGGAGGCTAATATTATTCGACTAATCGGATATAATATAGAATAGGTAGTTTAAATATTATTCGTTAATAAATAGCCCCCTACCCTGGATACTTAGCGTATTATCTACGACTATTATAATATAAACCGAAATACTATTAAACCTAGGTACCCTTATTATAATTTAGAGGTTAATTTAGACTAAGCCTATATTAGCTAACCAATAGTCTTCTCTTAACTAAACGTATTAAACGGATTTTAGTTTATCCTAATATAATCTAAAAATACGTATAAAATAGGATTTACTACTCCTAATAGTATATAGGAATACGTTAATATACTATAAGGTTTAATAAGTACCCCCTTTACTTATACTAGGTATAATAATATTACCTTTAGACGATTAGTTTTAGTAGACTAGGTTATTTATTATACCTTATTAGGTTATACTATCGATTATAATATATTAATATTCGTATATATTAATAATTATAATTTAGGAAGTAAGATATTTAATAGATACTATAACTTCTTATAGTATAAATACTTCCCTTAGGTAGCTTAGGCTCTAATTAGGTTAGCTAGAAAGAAGACTAAATTATTTAATAGTACTATAGAGTTAGTAGGCTTCGAATTAAAGGTAGGTAAGTTCTAACTAGGGAGTAAATACTATAAAAGGTTTACCTAACTCGCCGAATACTTTAATAAGATACCGCTATAATTATAGGAGGAAGTCTAGATAGTATTATAGTTAATACCTTTTATATAACGCTTTATACTAGGACGAGTAAATAGGGCTAAGGTTATTAAAAACGCTTTCTTCGAAAAAACCTATAAGGTTACCCTATTAGGATAATAATCTATATAATTAGAGAATAAACGAAGAAAAACCCCTTTTTAAATACTAGATATAGTAAAAGCCCTCTAATTTATCTATCGAGCCGTATAAGATAATATAATATTTAACGCCTATACTAATACC
Organism: Ophiocordyceps camponoti-leonardi (nom. inval.); assembly: GCA_003339455.1. Classification (NCBI taxonomy): domain Eukaryota; kingdom Fungi; phylum Ascomycota; class Sordariomycetes; order Hypocreales; family Ophiocordycipitaceae; genus Ophiocordyceps; species Ophiocordyceps camponoti-leonardi. The sequence continues at coordinate 41,568 of PDHP01000104.1, read as the reverse complement.
TAGTTTTATTTAGCTATTAATACTTTAGATATAGGTACTAGGGCTATATTATATTAGCTAGACGATTATAATACTAGGATTTTTATCTATAATACTAATTTCGGCTAGGTAAGGGTTATTATATAAATATCCTTTCGCCTTAATAACTTAGAAAGATAATACTCTATACTTAAGAAGGAAATACTTATTATTATTTACGTTATTAAGGAATACTAGTAAATAGTTAATACCTCTAAATACCCCTTAAAGGTTTATATAGATTATAAGGGTATTATTAACTCTATAACTAATATAGTAGAAATATATAATAAGGTTATAAAATAGATTAACGTCCTTTAAGAACAAGATATTAAGTATATATACTAATCTAATTCTACTAAGATTATCCGGATTATAAATAGAATATTTCGATTATATAACTCTTTAAGGACGGATACTCCTAACATTTAGGGGCGCTTAGTACTATTTAATAAGATAATTCCTACGATATTAGCCGTCTACTTTCTATTAGGCGAGTATTTATAAACTTATAAAGCGTAAAGGATACGAGTTATTATTCGGAAATAGCTAGATAATAATTAGTATATAGAGGTTATTCTTATACTTATCGATAGGGATAATACGGTTCTATTAGTAAAAAGGCGATATATTAAATAATAGGTTATATAATACCGAATTTAGGAAAAAGTTCTTTACCGGGTAAAAGCTAATAGTATATAGTCGGAATACTATATTTAAGCTAATATACCTACTAAGCTTTAATAAGTATATAACGCTATAGGCTATTTTTCTAACGTTTATACTATAATAAAACTCCGAGGTTAATAGTAATAGCCGTTAAGGTTATCCGACGTTAAATATTACTATTTAATATATACTATTTACTAATATATAAGCCCTCGCCTAATAAGGACGACCTATAGCGCTATTATAATATACGATCTATAGGAAATAATAGCTATCGATTTCCTTAGATTAATTATTCTAATCTTAATAAAAGGCTATTAATATATTTTAGTCGTAGTCGACTATACTATACGATTCCTATTAGTATAAATATATTAGAGGTCTTAGATAAGTGGATCCGGAGGCGTATGCTTTGCGTGCCTCCGGGGGTATCGCTAAGGGCTATGGATTCCTAATCTATAGGAATCTACCGTTAGGACCCGGAACGGATTAAACCATTACCCAGGTTAACGGTATAGCCGGAATACAGCCTTTATAAGGGCATTACGGCCAAAAGGCAGGCTTCTTCTTATACTAAATACGTTTATAAAGATAGCTATATTTCCCTCCGTTTTAGCAAGGGTAAGTAGATTAAATTCATATATTATATACTATACTTCGTATAATAGTTATAAGCCCGGTTAGAACTCTAATTTAACCGATTATAAGGCTATTTTATACTATTCGAATTACTTTAATTAGGAAAGTTACTTACCCTTCTAATAAGGGTATCGTAACGTATAATAAACGACTTTTTTATTATAATTATAGTATTTTAATATTCTCTTATCCCTTTTTTTACTTTTTCTACCTTTTTCGACCTTTTTCGAATTCTCTCTTTAATCTCTTCTTATCCTTATTATCCTTCTTCCTCTTTTTCACCCCTATCGTCTATTAAAGCCCTTATTATACCGTTAAATAAAGGATCCGATACTCGGCCTACTACTACTTTATCTTCCCCTAAGAATTAGACCCGATAGTTTAGTTAGGTTAAGGATAAGGTAACTAAGGCTAAAGTATAGGAGTATATAAACCCCTCGACCTTAAAAGAGCTAACGAAGCCTAAAAGACCTGCCTATCCTATTCGACCGGTAATAATATAATCGAGGACTATAAGGAGTAAGACTCCTAAGGTAGTAGTAGTAGTAGCTATAATAATAGTAATATATAATAATTAATTAGATTAATATAAATACTTTGCCTTACCGAAGTATAATAAGGATTAGGCCCTCTAGAAAACCCTCGATAAATCCCTTATAACTATAAACGACTATATTAAGAACGGCCTTTTAAATAACTATTAGGACCTTATTAAAGGGGCTATAAATCCGAGGGATAAGCTTAAGGCTTTAAGGCTATAGGTCTAGCCGGGTGTCGTTAAGGAGAAGAACGCTACTAACGAATAACTAAGGAAGCTCCTCGAGACTAACCCTTTAAGGGTTAATATAGGCAACTAGGTTAACGACCTCCTTTTAATATAGAAGATCTATAATAAGTTAGAGTATAGTTATCTATCGGATTTAGAATATATTATTACCTTCCTTAGGTATATCGAGGAGTAGTATAATAGCTTCTATTAAATATAAGCCTACGAAGTCGATAAGGCTATTAAGACTAGAGAAGAAGGCCCCCTTTTTATAAACGTAGTATATAACTTTAGAATTAAATATATCCCGGGGGTAGCTACTAAATAGTAGAAGAAGAAGCCTAATAGATTAGCCTTTCCGAACCTCCCTCCTACTTTTTAAGGAAGGGATAGGGATAGTAGATTAAATAATTAATCGGGTTAATTAGGAGGCCCTTTAAGAAAACCAGATCTAGGGCTAAAGAACGTTTAAGAATATAAATAGTATAGCCGAAAGCACCTTACGGAGCTTAAGAAAAAGGATACGTACTAGAGGCGCTACTTCTATATACTGCCTAAAACGATCCCTCGGGCTCTTAAAGACAAGATTACCCTTAATAAAGACCTCCTTAAGAAGGTCGCGGAGAAGGTAGTTAAGGATCCCTATATAAAGGGATAGGTTATTAAATTTAGGGAGAATAACCCAAGGAGAGATTAATAATAATAGTATTAACCTTCCCCTAAATAATTAGGCGTTTTTATAACCATAGACCCGTTAGATTAAATAAAGGATTAGGTCCTTCTCGATAGTAGGGCTTTAAAATATATCTTTAATAACCTAGCTTAGTTTAATTCTTTGGATCTTATAGCTACGATCTCCCTTAAGGTAGCTATAGGAATTATCGACTCGTTAGGGGTAGATACTATTAAGCTTATTATAAAAATAGGCTATACTATATATTTCCATAATATTACCTATTTTCCTAACTTCGAAATAAATATTATATTAATAAAAGCCTTTATAGAAAGAGACTACGCTTATAATAACCTTATAGGGCGCCTTTAGAATCCCTATAATAATATTACCTTATATTATACGTAAAAGAGGATACGTTAAAATTAGATAGGGGTTACTAAGCCTATCCCTTCTATAAATACTAATTCTCGAGTCCTAAAGGCTATTACTATAACTAATAATACTTTATAATACGCCTAGATAGGCTACTCGGGCCCTAAGGCTTAGAGCCTTCTCTTTACTATAATAGGAGTTAAGATCCGACCTATTACTACTACCGACTACGAGATCTACGCTATAATAAAGTTACGTAAAGACCGATCGCGGATTCCTCGGGACCCTGCTTAGCCTTAGCGCCCCTAGGTAGTTATCTCCTTCGACCTCTTTTCTTTCGGGGCTACCTTTAACGGCTCTCTATATCTTGCCCTTTTTACCGATCGATTTATAGGTAAACAACGAGGGTATTATTGAGACAATGTCGTCGTGATCGCAGACTACGCTACAGCCAGACCATAGCCACACTCGTCGCAAGCCACAATAGGGATAACGTAGGAGTCAGTCAGGGGCAGTACTAGGAGGAATAGGGGATACATTACGCAGGACGCAGGCATAAGCATAAGATAGAGGAGATAAAGGGAGGAACGGGATAGTATAACGATAGGAGGTCGGAATAATATCCGATCGACTTTAGGTCGAATTTAACTTAATACCGGATAGATTCCGAGTTTAGCTCGATCTAATATCGAGTTAGGAAAGGGGGATACACGAGGAAGGGAAAAGGGGGCATTCTTATATTTAGACTACGAAGAATCCTTTTATAGATTATTATAGATAAATATTAGAACTAGTAGTAAAGGACCCTTTCTTAGTAATTATCTATTACTTCCGTACGCATATTTATAAAGCCTAACTAATACTAATTAGTAGTTAATTTAGGCAACTATAGATTAGTAAGGAAGGAAGATCGATTCGGATAATGGATTCTCTTACTCGGTATAAAGAAGGAAGTTATAGTTAGTAAGTAAAAACCTAGGTTCTATATAGGTAACTACTTCTAGGTTTTTCAAAAAGAATAAGACTCGATATCTCTTCGATCTCGATTAGGAAATAGTTCGAATTTAGCAAGAAGTAGCCTTCCTTTAAGAACGAATAAGGATAATAGCTTAACTAGGAAACGACTAGGCCTAAGCCCTCTTTAAGGATATAACCGTCCTAAAGGTAATATAGTACGGCCTCGATATCTTAAAATAGGACGAGGAGGTTCCCGGAATAATCTAAAATAAAGCTCTAATTAAACTCTATATTATAAAGTTTATAGTAGAGATAGAAAGTAGTAAGTATAATACCGGATACGAACTACTAATTACGTTCTAGGAGTATTTTAAAGGATAGATAGCCCTTACGTAGGAATTTTCGCGAATCGCCCTTAAAAGACCCCTCCGAAACCTTCTAAGTAGAAGAGGAATCTATATAGGACCGATAATAAAGAAACCCGACCCGCTCTTCGAAGCGGTTCTATAGCTCGAGGAACTACTAGTATAGCCTATTCGGGTATATCGGATTACGCACTTCGAACCGGAGATCTATATACCTCCCTCTATTCTCCCCCCTAAGCTCTCTAGAACCAGATCTAACGTTAGTACGACTTCGAACCAAAGTTAACCGGAAATCGATCCTACCCCGAATAACGAATAGGAAGAAAATACCCTAGAGCTCCTACCCCGATAATAAGTATAATTAACTACCGTTTAGGTACTAAGGAGACTAATATTATATACCTACTAGTACTATAATATAGTTCTCCGAGTAATATAAAATAAAACCTAAGACGAAGACGATAGGATTCTAGACTAAATTCGAACCGATATCGATCTAATTTTATATAGAAGCTAATCTCGATTTAGTAGGAAACCCGAGGTACTAGTAGACGTATACTATTAGCTTCTACCGATATACTTCGATAATACCCTAGTAGACGCTAATATAATTACGAAATTTACGAAGGTCTAGGATAAGTCGAAGACGTACTCGGGAGAACCCTATAATCTACTCGATAATAAAGTAAGGGTTATAATAAATATTTATTATTTACTCAAAATCTACCTATCGAATTTCTATATATTATTTTCCCGGATTCTCTCGGGACGGGTATAGTAATACTATATTAGCTATATCCCTTAGAACTATACTTTTATAAACGTCTACCTTTAGATTAAACGATATTTTAATACCGATATAAATTATTCCTATTATTATATAGATTAGACTTTAACTACGTATTAAACCGTCCGTAATACGAATCCGGATAGTAAACTATACGAGATCCTTTAGAAGTTATTTAATAAACTTAATCTCTATTAATAAGCCCTCGGCAAGGAATATAGTAGAACCCCTCTTCTTAGGATGACTCTTATTAACGCCTATTGCGGGATCCCGGAACTAGAATTCGCCCTATTTCGACCGGCTACCGATATTGAATCCTTAATAGCGGATCTCCGTTCCTTACTCGATACCGCGATAGCTCGTAAAACGACTTACCCCTAATACCTCTAGGATAATTAGTATAAAGCCTTCTATCTCGATAGAAGATATTAACGAAACTTCGACCGGAAACCTAACCGATTTCGACCTAAGTTTAACCTAAATTCGACACGACCCCGTCCATATCCTAAGTTATTACTATCCTAGGATAAGAAGTACTTTATTTATAGAAAACCGGGTTACTAGTCGACCCGATATATAGATAAAGAACGCAGATAGGCGAAAAGATCGTTTATTACGTACTACGAATTTATAGGATTAACCCTAGACTTCGATTCCTATATTATAGATTTCGAGGGCCTTAAGGACCTTTCCTATTACGACGAGGTATAGCCGGACCCGTCTAATAGATAGTAAACGATGGATAATTTATATAACGCAGCGTATATATATTATTTTATACGCGTTAACCCGACTACGATAGAACTCCCGGTAAATACCGATACGACCTCGACGCTTTTTCTTATAGATATTAATTCGACTTCGACCCGAGATCGACAGGATATAAATAACGCCTTACTATAACCCTCTTCCGATATATAGTCTCTTATTACCCTAACTTCCTATAAAAACCCGGATTCTTAGATCGATACTCGACCTATCCTAGTATCGTAATTTACACTTTCCAATAGATATTCTAAGTTAACTTTCTAAGGTATTTTAATCGATACTAGCGCTATAGCGGTCTCTATTACTAGGCTCGATTAGTTTATAGCTCTTTAATTTACTATCCCGACTCTCTTCCTTAATACCTCGATAATAGGCTAAGCCTTTATTAAGTTCGGCGAGGGAATATAAGCAATTTCGTCTCTCGGCTTAATAGCGGTTATAACCCCTATCGGGAGAATTATATTTTATATCCTCTCTATATAAACTCCCTTCCTCCTATACCTAGCCGATATAGATCGACTAGGCGTATTTTTTAATAATACCTCTAACGAGCTTATTCGTAACTCCCGACGGATCCCCGTTATTCGAAAATAGGGATACCTATAGTTCTTTCTTGGATCTCGACCGGACTTCGCCTTGACTTCGAACCTAACGGAGGGCGAACTCTATTAAATCTATCGGCGATTTAGATATCCTACTATAGTAAGACTATATTAACTCCTAACTTAAGCCGGATATAACGCCTCGATATAGGCCCTAAAGGCGGTATCGAAGGTATATAAGTATTATTAACTCTATAGCTTAGTACTATAATACTTTAAATTCAGGATCGAAGATAATAAGGACTTTAATTACGAAGTTATTATTAATATACTCTAGCTCGATAATAAGCCCGTTCTCTATACTATCGACGCGGTAACGGCATTCTAAGCCGTAAGATTCCTACTTTCTCTTTCGGCGAAAGATACCTAGGCCGCTCTACGGCTTATTTAGATTAACTATTATCTCGGGCCTCTAGATTTTATCCGCTATAACGTAGGAACTAATTTCAACTTAGTTAAATTTCGAACGGTAGCCGGCTCTCTTAGGATCTTATATACCCAGGTCCTAGTAGAAGCCTATTAGTCTATTAGTAAAGTCGAGTACTACTATATACTACTTCGACGGGTATTCGACGTAATTTCGGAGGACCTCCGAGGCGACTTCGATCGGATATTGATCCTATAAATAGCTATTAAAGTAGTAAACGATACGGCTAGACCGGACGGACTCGTACTAACCTTGCTTATATTTAGAGTATACCCTAGGATTACCCCTAAGTCGCCTCCTATACCGTCGACGATAAAATGCGCGTAAGCTATTTAGAGAGCTATAATAGCCCTCCGCTAGTATACTACTTCCCGCTAGGTTCGCGAGGCTCTAATAGCCCGAAATGGACTAAATATAACCGATTATCTCCGTTTACCCCTATAAAGTAAAGTACGGGTATAGCGCGAGAAACTAGGTTAATAAGGCCCCTTTACCCTACTCCGTATCGATAGCTATAATATTATAGTCGAACTCCCTAATAGGCCTCGCCGATTTCGATTAACCTACGTTCGCCTATTCCTTATAGATATCGAAAATACCCTATTAATTTCGGACTAATCCCCTATCTACTCTAAGCCGACTTCGACGTAACCTCGAGTTAGATTCGAGGTCCGAGTCCCTTAAAAACGGTAGGAAGCTATTACCTTTATATCCCGGAAAGAGGAAGACGATATAGCGCTCTCGATTAGGCTCTAGAACGAAGGCAAAATCACTATACTAGGACGTCCGTTCGAGGCGTCTAATAACTAGGAGATTACCGACCTCGTCGGTAGGGGAGTCTTCTCTTTTAAACGATTCGACCCCGCGAAGTACGCTAGCGTACGGATTTTCCGGGTACGTATAGTCCGGGAGGTTAAAGGGAAAATAATAAACGCCCCGTACGAAAAGTCTCGATTAATTATCGCCGGCTATAGTAATACTAATAAGGATACGATTCTAATATAATCCCCTACGATTTAATATATTAGTTAACGTTTAATTCTAGCGCTAGCGCTAGCCGAACTCGAGTCGAATTCCGAGCTTACTCTAAGGGATATTACCTAGGCTTATCCCTAGGCTCGAATGGCTCTCGAATATACTATTATCGCCTCTCTTCCGACCGAGATAAGATCCTAATACCCCCCGGATACGATTATTCGGGTTATTAAGCCCCTATATAGGATTACGGAAGCGGGAGTCTATTAGTTTAGAACGTACTAGGTATACTACCTCGACCGTCTCCGAATACGTATATCTACGTTCGATATATACCTCCTCCTTTCGACCTCCGGGCCTTAGATATTCGGTCTTATTAGCCTATAGACCGATAATACCCTTATCCTTAGAACTAAGGCCTTCGGCGATTTAGAGGAAAGGGAGATAATTTCCGCTAGATTTCGAACAAAGCCTAAGATAATCCTTCGACCGGGTAGTATAATGGATTTTAATAGCTCTCGACTCGATATCGAGCTAACTTTAGTACGACTTCGATAGAAAGGATAAGCTACGCGAATTACGCCTATTAACTACGGATAGCCGGACTTCCGCTAGTAATACCTAGAGTAACGCGCCCGCGGCGTATATATCGCCTCTATCTATTAGCCTAAGGCCGCCTACGACCTATCTATTACCGTATAGATCTAAGTACTAATATAGAAAGACTACGAGAGGTTAAATAAACGCCTTAAATAATAATAGGATAATTAATAATATAGTCTCCGATATATCCCGGTCCGGTACTAGGATATAAACCTATATATTTTTACGGATGGATTATTCGTAAATAACGCGGATCTTTTATCCTAGATCGGATACGTAATCGTCCTTAGAAAAGAAACGGGAGGAGGAGAGATATTCCGACTTTTAGGGAACCTCCTCTACTAGAGCTCGACTAAATACAAGCGGGTAATATACTCTATCCTAGCCTTAGAGATATATAGGATATCGGCCGGATTCGACGTTAGGATCTCCCTTACGTCGATACTTAATCGACTTCGAGCCGAACTCGGGCTAGGCCTAGTTCGAATAATCGTATATACCGACTCGTTTTCGCTTTATAAATATCTAGTAAAATTAGGAACGATAAAGGAAAAGCGATTAATAATCGATATAATATCGATACGAGAATTATACGAGAATAGGGAAATAGACGAGATACGATAAATATACGGAAACGATAACCCTATAGACGTAATAACTAAGGAATCCCCGAACCGGTCGCTAGAACGACTAGTAGATACTAATACACTCGATATCCGGGTTTAAGGGTTTATTACTAGAAAAACGACTAATAAGAACGATTATAATACAACGATAAAAGAAAGAACTACTAGTATTAAGACAATATCGTCGTAATCGTAGACTATGCTATAGCTAGACTATAGCTATACTCGTCGCAAGCTATAATAGGGATAACGTAGGAGTTAGTCAGGGGCAGTACTAGGAGGAATAGGGGATATATTACGTAGGACGCAGGCATAAGTATAAGATAGAGGAGATAAAGGGAGGAACGGGATAGTATAACGATAGGAGGTCGGAATAATATCCGATCGACTTTAGGTCGAATTCAACTTAATACCGGATAGATTCCGAGTTTAGCTCGATCCAATATCGAGTTAGGAAAGGGGGATATACGAGGAAGGGAAAAGGGGGCGTTCTTATATTTAGACTACGAAGAATCCTTTTATAGATTATTATAGATAAATATTAGAACTAGTAGTAAAGGACCCTTTCTTAGTAATTATCTATTACTTCCGTATGTATATTCACGAAGCCTAACTAATAGGTATAATATCCCTTAAAAAACTAACCTTCTTACTATCTAGGTTAAATTCGTCTCCTTTATTAAGCGGCGTTATAATTTAAACGTTATCTCGATCCTAATAGATTACGAGAAGGCTCTCTTTACAGAGGCCTTTAAGGACGATTTAGCCTTTAAAGGTATTAAAATTCTTTTTTCCTCTCCCGTATACCCTTACTAAAACGGTTATATAAAGAGATCCGGGGGTATTATTACCTATACGGCTACTAGGCTTATTACTTAGTTAGGGTTCCCGATAACGATATAGCCTATAGCCGTTTATTATACTATTTATCTTCTTAATAGGCTACCGGGGGTAAGGGAAGGAGAAAGATATTAGCCTATTAAAAGAAGGCTCCGCTAGCTAAAAAATAATAATAAGGATTAGTCGGCTTTTCCTAAGGATAGGCTATAATAGGACCTATAGTATATTAGGGCGTATGGCTATAAAGCCTACCCTATAATAAGGAAGGCTATAAGGGGCCTATAAGGTAAGCTTAATCCAAAAGTATATATCGGATACCTTATAGGCATCGGGTTATCGACTTAGTACATAATCTAGGTCCCTTCTTTAGCCCGAAACGCCCTAATTAATACCTCCTTTATTCTCTTCGATAAGAAACTCTTCTACGGTACCGATTATAAGGAGCCTAAGGCACCTTTAAAGTATTTCTCCGAATAGGTAAGCCTTATCGAGGAGGTAGAAGAGGAAGAAGACGAGATACCTTAGGTAGACCCTATAGCCGATAGCGAGGTATATAACTTATCGTAGAACGGCTCTTAAACGTAAAAGACCTCGGAAAACGACGAATCCGGGCCTTCTAAGCCTTTAGAAAATCAGTTACGTAAGCCTAAAGAAGACTCGGCCGGGCCCGACTTATACGATAAGCCCGGGTCCCCTTTTTAGCCTTTAACCCTAGATTTACTCGAGGGTATCGGAGATACCGTGTTTTTTCTTATTAATAACCTAACGACTGCCTTATATAGGGATTATCTTCCGGAGCCTCCCCTTATATATTACGAAGCCTATAGCCGGCTAGACCGGGATAATTAGATAGCCGCTATAAAGGAGGAAATCGAGAGGGTTAAAGGCTATAGTATTACGGAAGAGATCTCTAAGGCCAATATTCCGGTAATAATAAGGCCTTTAAACCTTAAGTAGGTCTTCGTTTATAAGTTCGACCCCTAAGGCTATCTCGCGAAGTATAAAGCCCGTATTATTATATACGGTAACGAATAACCCCCTAATAAGCTTTTAGTCTATACTTATACTTTAGTAGTAAGGACCTTTCGTCTTTTAATAGCGATAGCCGCCTATTTTAACCTTAAAGCCTAGTAGTATAACTTTATTAATACCTTCTATAATAATAATCTCGATAAAGAGATCTACTATAAGCTCCCTCCCGGGTAGTAGAAAAAGGGCAGGGTATAGCGGCTACGTAAGGCTTTTTATAGGCTCCGACGATCGTTATTATTATAGTATAAGTTACTTAGGGAGTAGCTCGAAGGCTAGGGGTATTAGGTAGTCTACGAAGACCCCTATATTATAATTAATAGTAAGCTTCTTATCTTCTTCTATATAGATAACCTTATTACTCTCTTTCGTAGAGAAATAGCTTATAAGTACGACGCGTTCCGGGAGGCTATAATAAAGGCCTTCTAAATTAAAAACCTCGGGGACCTTCGATAATTCCTAAATATCGAGGTTATTAGGGACCGGGCTAATAGACGACTTTGGCTTTCTTAGTAGGGGTACGTTTAGAAGGTTATACCTAAGTTTAAGGGGCTTATAACCTTTAAGAAGCCCCTATAGCCGATAATAGTCGATAAGATCGCGCCCTACGAAGGGAAGGCTTCTATAGTAGAGTTAAAGACGTACTAAGTAATCGTCGGAAGCTTAATATACGTAGCGGTTATTATTAGGCCTAATATTACCCTCGCCGTCGGGAAGCTTTTTTAGGGGCTTACTAACCCCAGCCTATAATACCTTTTTACTATAACGCAGGTCCTCTAATACTTAAATTATACTAAGGACCTATTAGTTATATTTAACGGCTATAATAATAAGATTATAGCTATATTAGATTCCTTTTTTAGGGATAACGCTAACCGAAAGAGTACGTATAGTTTTATTATCTATATCTTCGGGGGTATAATAGCCTTTAAGTCCGGTAAATAAGATACTATTATAACCTCCTCGATAGAAGCTAAATTCCTTACTCTTTCTTACTTTAGCGAGAGGAGATAAGCACCCCCGAGCATAGCGCAGCCAAATGCCTAGGGGCGTAACTCCCTAGGGGACTAAAGTCCTATAGTATACGCGTAAGAGGGATCTCTATACTTAATAGTATAGATAGTAGACTTAACTTTCCTTATAGTCGATAGGAATAAAAAAAGTAAGTAGGCTAAGAATAGAAAGCGAGGAAAAGAGTAAAAATATCTTAACTATTTAATTAAAGTTTAAGTAATATAAAAATATAGTCTAAAACGTTAATTTTATAGTAAAAGTATAAGGCGGGAAAAATATAATTAGTAGAGTTTTTAACCTAGAGTCTTCTCTAGGACTCGAGAACTTCGTAATAAACGACTTTAAGTATAGTAATAAAGCTAAGTTAAAGGGCTAAAACTTACTTAATTCTTTTTAATTAGCCACGAGTTATATATAATTATATACTTAATAATATAAGTCTTATTACGACTCTTAAGTCCTTTATTACGATTATTACTCGATTATAAGTAGTAGTAATAGTTAGGGTAACCCGAACTATTTAATTAAAGGCGGTAGAGTCCTATAACTCTATTACTAGTTAATCTAAGTATATATTAGCTTAGGTATTTACCTCTACTACTAAACTCCTCCCTAAGCGCGCGTTATAAAAACAAGATAGAATTAACCCTCTAGAAGGGAAAAGAAATACGAAAGAAAAGAAAGGGAAATAGAATTTAGATAATAACTTATAATAAGCGTACGAAAAACCCTAAAATAGCGGAAAAGAAATAAGAAAAGAAAAGAAAGAAAAAAAAAGATTATAAATTTAAGTAATAGCGAAAGTTATGCGGATTATTTCTTTTTATAACCCGCTCTTCTTAGTCTAGCTATTTCGTTTCCTAGCGGTATTATACGGCGATTAAATAATTAGCGATATTAGTATAAATCTATAGTTATACTCTATAGCTTATAAGCCCTAAAGGCTATCGACTAATAAAAATACGTAAGGGTTCGTTAATAGGTATAACTTATCTCTTCCGAATTTTATTTCGTATAAGGGCTTTACCCGTATAAGCTATAATAGCTCCTACGTCTCCTATATCTTACTTTAGGCCCTTAGAGTATAGGTTATATTCGTCTATTTATACTATATAATACGTATAACGAGTTATCCCTATAACTTAATAATTATAGACGTCTAGAATAATTAATAACTATCCGAAGGTATTAAGAGTTATAGCCTTATCCTCCGGTTCGTATTTAATAGGTAATTTAAGGCGGTTCTACTTTATCTACTTAGGAGTCGCCTCCCTAGAAACCTCCCTAGGAATAAGTTCGGGTTTCCTCTTTTTCTAATTAATTACTTCTAGCTTAGGCTAGTATCTTATCGTTATCTTTCTCTAACGTTTACTATAGCGGATTACGGAAGTCGGGGTTATAGGCTCCGGTTATAATAGGACTAGGGGGGGAGTATTAGCTATTTTCTTCGCTAAGACTTAAGGCTATAATAGGGCTATAAAAGAGGTATTAGGGGCTATTTTCTTTACCCTTTTATATATTAACTATAGCCGGGCTAAAAAGGGTAGTATATTAATTATCGATAATAGGTTAAATAAATTAGACGATTATAGGTTATCCGTAATAGTATTAATAGGAGAGGGTTCTCGTAGAGGTATAACTAGCTTTTAGGCCTTTTTAGCTAGAGCTTAACTCTTCGCCTTCGCTACTCGTTTCCTTAGCTTTAACTTCGGCTTTAGCTAGGGTATAGGAGATTTAATAGGGGATTCGATTTTAAACTCCTCCCCTATAATATTTATTTAATTACTAGGAGCTAGCTCTACGGTAGGTAATTAGAGGGGATTTAATTACTCGATATTAAAGACCTTATTATAAAAAGACTTATAAAATTCTAAGTCGAGATTATCGTCGTTTTCCTCCCCTTTAGCGGTATTTTTATCGTTCTCCTCCTTAGCGTTATCTTCGGTATCGGATAGAGTAGTTAGTATAGTAGCCTACTAATCGGGTAGTACTACTTTAATAGTCTTAACCCTATAAGACGTTAGAATTATAGGTATAATAATATAGCCTTTAAGGGTAATCCGGCGGTAGGGTAGGATATAGGTAGGGTAAGGTCCTCCTAGTATAGTAAGTCCGTTTATAGCTTTAATTAAAAGGTTAAAACTAGCCTAGCCTTTTAAAAGCTAATTATATTTAATAGTCGGAATATTAAAGTCGAGGGACCCCTAGATACTAATTTTATTACTAGCTATAGCGTAAAGGCTATTAATTATCCTAGCTAGAAGGTTATTATAGGCCTTTAAGCTATCCTTTTTAACCTAAATTAGCTAATCCCTAAGTAGTAATTCTCTATTAGGCGGAGTTATAGCCCCGCTAAACTATTTCGCCGGTATAATAGTAATCTTTAGGTTAGTAATTATATTAATAATACTAAGGCCCGTATAGCCGCGAATCTAGTATTAGAGTATAACGAGGGCTAAATAGCTATACTCCTAGTTATAGTTTTACCTCGTCGAGGGTACTATTACGTATAATATTATTCTAATCGTCTAGTATTTTTATAGTATATTCTACTAGGCTATAATAGTCCTTTTTACCCGGGAAATACGCCTATTAACCCCCGTATTAAAGACGTATAGTATTCTAAACTTCTAATCCTAAAGAAAAGAGCCCTAATAGTACCTATTAGGGAATTTAGGAAAATAGAAGTTAGTAATACCCCCTAAAAACCTTAATCCGGTAGTATCTTTCCGAAATAAAAAGCTAGGCTTATCGAATTAGACCTTTTTCTTATAGAGAATATTCGTTTTATCTCCTATATCCGAGTCTTTATTCGAGTAAATAGCGAAAGGATATTTAAAAACGTAGGTAAGGGGCTTTATATCTCGACCGATAATTTATAGTAGGCTTACTAATTTAAAATTAATAGCCTAGTTATTATTATTAGTTTATATAATAAATTTAACTATATTGTTTACGTAGGAGCTCTAGTCTTTAATATTATTAAAACGCTTAATGCCTACGATAATAACTAAGATATTATACGTTTCGATATCGATTAATTAATCCTATAGGATACTAATATCTTTTTATAACTATATAGTCCTTCCTACGTACTATAGCGGCTATTTAGCCTAAAGGCCCTTAGAAAGCTTTTCGCCGTAGGCTAGGTAAGTTAATTTAATCGGCTCGGCTTATTCCCTAAAGAATATAGGGAGGATTTCCGTCTTCTTTATAGTCGGGGAGAAGAAAACTATATCTTTAATAGTAATAGCTTCCTCGGCTCTAAGAGTATTATCGAGTCGTATACCTAAAAGGGGTATTACTATCGTTATTATTAAGGCTACTTAAGAGGAAGATAATTAAATAGTTCTCGTAGGTAGGAGAGTAGGAAAAGAGGTAGGCTATTAGCGGGTTATTATAAACGTATAGGCGACGTAGTTATTATAGAGATAACGCGTTTAGTAAAGGAGGAGATTATAAGGTATAGGGTAATTACTAAGCTAGGAGGCCTAAGGCGCGTTTACTATTTATTATAAGGACCTATAACTATACCCTATTACCCTACCTTCCCTTTTAAACCTTTTATAAGGGAATCTTAATTTAAAATAACCCCTATAATAACCTTTTTAACCTACTAGTTATCGATAAGTAAAGATAGTAGAACTAAAGGGCGGCGAAGATGAGAATAACCCTAGCCTTCCTAGTATAATATACCGTATAGGAGAGAGGGTACTACTAAAGGAGGTAAATACCCTCTTATCGTTAGCCTAGTATAGCTATATAGCCCTAAAGCTCTAGCTAATAATAGAGTATTTCTTAGTAAGGTATTATTTAATTAATTATACTATAAACGTTATTAACTCTAGGGAAGTTTTACTTATACCTTAAGTTTTAGTATAAAGGGGGGGCTAATATTGGCTATATAGGTATTCTAATCTATATAGAGGTAGCTTTTTAGGAGGTAGTTCTATTTAAAGCTCCGGCTATAGTAAAAGCTAAAATCGGTAAATATTCCCCTTTAGAATTCTACCTTTACTAATTCTTTCGTACTACTAAACGTCGAGAATTAGCTAATCTTCTAATCTTAGCCTATATAACGTATATTTTAACCGAATAAGCGTATTTATAGGGATACTTTATAAATTAATTAATCGAGAGTTCGAGGCTAGAATACTATAAGGCGTTTTTAATAATAATATTCGGTTAACGTAATCCGCGGATATATAGTTATTATATTTAGTCCTAGTTAATAATAATAATATACTATCGAGAGTATATCCTAATACCTTTCTACGAGTATATTTTTATAGAAGGGGTTATTAGTTTCTCCTATACTAATTATATCTAGGGCGGGGTAAAGGCTATAATTTACGATTAGCGAAAAGTCCTAGGATACGCTAAGAATAATAAAGGGGGCGAACTATTATAAATAAGAGGATACTTTACTAGAGGATTAAATACTTCCGAACTATTTATAGCGTATAAGGATTATATAGATATCCGCTTTACGCCTTATATTACGAAATACCTCCTAAACCTATTCTTAGATAATAGCCTTTAGCTAGGAGATTTAAATAACTAGGTAAATATAAAAGAGCGAGTCGAAAAGTATTAGGTAGTTATAGGGTTAGAATAGACGAAAAAAGGTAAATAAAATAAGTAGAAGAATAAGAAAAATAAGAAATAAAAGGAATCTATAGGATAATAAGGAGAAAAGATAAAAGGAGATTAAGAGCGGAAGGGGAGACGTAATATAGCCCTAATATAAAGTACCTTTTAGGCGTTAGAAATCTAAGGAATCCGTACTTTAAGCGTTATCTATAGCCGCGAGTTCGTAGAAATAAGGCTATCCCTAATAATAGAATTATCGACTTTAATCGGCTATAGAAGTCGATAGCTTTTTAAAACTATTTAATTATTATCCTCTAGGTCGGATATAAATATAGTTAGGCTTAGGTTATTAGGGGCGTTTTTAGGGCTAGCCTCTATAGTTAAGGGGAGGTAGTCTATAAGGAGCTAATCGTTAAATAACGAAGTCTATTATCCGGTTTTATCTTTCTAGAACTTTTTAATATAATCTTTAGAGATAATTCTATCGAGGGGGATATTATTTAGCGTTTTTAGGTAATAACTACTAGTAATATCGGATTATAAAGCTACCCTATAAGGGCTATTTTACCTTATTTTTAGCTTAATAACTCGGCCGAGGTTTATAGTTCTTTAGATATTATAGTAAAGGATAAGATTACTAGGCTTAAAGTCCTTTATTTATATACGATATTTATTATTTTAATCGGTACGAGTAGCGAGTTTAGCCCGGTAAGCCTTAACTCTTCGCTTAGCTTCCTTAACGTCCTTAGACTTCCTCCCTAGTACCCTAATACGGGCCTTAAGAAGATTAATTAGTTTATATATAGTATCCTAGTTAATTAATCTCTAGGTAGGGAATTCGACTTCTAAAGGGAGGACTAGGTCCTAGCCGAATATAAGGTAAAAGGCTAATATCCTATAGGAATTCTTAATAATTATCCTATTTACTAAGGTTGCTTATAGGAGGTATTTAACCTATTTTCCTAATTCCTTCGCGAATTTTACTAAAGCTCCTATAATAGATTAGTACTCGACCTTAACTATAGTATTAGCCTTCGGGTTATAGCGTAAGATAAGGATTACTTTAACTCTAAAGTCTTTAAGTATAGTATAAAAGGACGACTTAACTTCTAGTCTATTATTAATTATGGCTCTTAGCGGGATACTAAACCTATAGATAATAAAGACGATAAATTTCGTTATAGCGGATATCGTTAAATCCTTTATTAGAGTAACTTCTAACTAACCTATAAGGTTATCCCGTACTTCTAGAAGGTACTTATAGCTATAATCGGATAGTATATACTACGTATTAAAATATATCTTCTCGAAGGGTTACCCTAGCGCTATAGGGATAAAAAGCTTATAAGGCTATCGGGGATTAAATAGTTAGTAGGTTAAATAGATAGATACTATAGCGCTTATATAGTTCTATATAATAGACTACTAGTAGCGTTCCTTAATAAGGTTATATATTACTTATCGCCCTTTATAACCTATTTAGTTATAGAACTTTATTATAATCGCTCGTTATTAATTATCGTTATTAATTACTAGTCTTAGAAACCGCTTATTATAGGTAGGACGTTTCTATAGTTAATCGTTCGCTATTATATAGGATAAAGCCTTATTTTTAAACTTTCGGAATACCTAGGCCTTTATCTCTTCCGGGCGCTTTATCCTCCCTAGGAAAGTAGTAATTTAGGAATAGACGTTAGAAAGTACTTAATTAAATAGCGGTATTAAGATAGTATTTAAGTAGAGATTAATAAAGTCTTTAGAATCTCCCTCCTTTTCTCGCTCTAGGAGGTCGGTTTTCGTAATTAGCTTTCGCGATAAAGCGTCGACTATTAGGTTCTTATCTCCTAGGATATAGCGGATAGTAAAGTCGAATAAAAAGATATAATTAACCTACCGGGTTACTATTATACCCGGGATATCCTTTAGGGAGCCTTTAAGTTAATCTACTAGGACCTAAGCGTTAGTCTCGAAGTAGAAATAAACCCTATAAATATATAGTCGTAGGCGTTATATAGTATAGAGTACTACCTTATATTCCCTTTTTATTATATTATACTTAGCCTTTATAGGGCTTTAAATACCGCTCTTAAACCTAATTATCTATTAGATACCCTTAACCTCCTATAGTAGTACTACGCCCTATCCGGTAAGGCTAGCGTTAACTATAAGGATAATCTTACCGTACTTAGGGCTAAGATTAAAAGGTATTAAAAATATTGGATTTAGAAGCGGCGCTTTAAGGTCTTCTATAGCCTTCGTATACTCGTCCATCTATATAAAAGGAGCGTCCTTCTTAAGTAGGGCTATTAGGGGTTTTATAATCTAGGTAAAACGCGGTATCTAGATACGATAGAACCCTATAAGCCCTAGAAAATAATAGACTTAATAGACCGAATTATATAATACCTAGGACTTAAGTTTATCGACTTTATAATCGACTAGCTTATAGCTATATATACCGATTATAAAGCCTATAAGCTTTATTAACTCCTTATACTATTATAATTTAACCCTAGCTATTATATAACCCGTAAGCTTAATATTAACTAGTACCTAGTCGATATTAATAAGGTACTCGAAAATAAAGTAGCGGATCCCGGGCTTAATTTCCGTATTATCGTAAGTTGTCTTAGGCCCCTAGACGGGTATATTATCGATAAAGACGTTATAGACTTTAGGGATTAAGTTAAAGAGTATTTACTATATTACCCTTATAAACTAGCCGATTAAATTAGTAGCCCCTATTAGTATAGTATACTATTAAAAAAGTCTAATTAGTATAGTAAAGGTCGTATAATCCCTACTCCTAGGGTTAAGAGGTATTTAATTATATCTAGAGAAAAGGTCTAGGAGGGTTAGGATCTTCGAAGTAGCGAATTATTCGCTAAATTTATCCGTATAAGGTAGCGGATTCGCGTTTCTAATTATATAATTATTTAATATTATAATAGAATTAATAAGCCTAATTCCCCTATTCTTCTTTAATATAACTATATAATAATTACGATATAACGTATAATTAGGCTTAAGGACCCTAAACTAAACCCGATTTTTTAATAAAGCTATAACTTATAAAAGTATAGCCTAGGGAATATTAACTAGCTTAGCTTATTATACTTTATACTTAATAACCTTTAAATATACTAGAGGGGCTATTAACGGATCTACTTTACCTTATTTATTATAATCCTATACTAAAGCTTATTCCCGATTAAAGAGAATAGCCTTTAGTAAGGATTATTCCTTATTAATAAGTATAGTAGTCGTTTAGTCGCGGATTCCTTAGAGCTATTTAGGAGTTAGCCTACTTCCTCGAGCTAGGGTTATAAACCTCCTAGTAATATTATTCGCGAATAGGCCTTACTTAATTAATCGATTTTTAACTTAGTCCTATTTTTTTTCTTTCTAAGAGAAGTCTTTAATAGGTATAAATCTATTTAGTATAATATCGTCTCGGGGGACCTTCTTAATAGCCTTTCGTTTATATATTATATTAATTAAAAGGACTATTTAATAACGGAGCGAAGACTCCTTATAAACCTCCTAGTAGATAACCCTTTATATATATTAGGCGTTAGCTCTTATAAACGGGTCTCCGTTTATTATGTAGAAATATAGGACTTCGGAAAGCGTATTTATTACTAGTAGTAAAATAGCCGCTATCTCCCTCCCCTCGTCGGCTAGGATAGGGGGCTCGATAGGTAAAGGGCTTAGTAATATAATACTATACCTAATACTACCCTAGAATATTAGAGTATTAATAAAAACGCTATTAGGAAGGGGGATAGGGTACTTATTATCCTATTATAATAGTCTAGCTATAGGGGTAATAATCTAGGTAAACCTAAAAATATAATAAGCGTAGAGATCTTTAGAGCTAATCTAATAATTAAATATTAGGCGGGTTAAACGAATAAATAGTATCCTTAGAATAAAGGGAATAAGGATATTATTATAATAGACGAAAATATAAATCGGGATATAGATAGTACTAATAAAGATAATCGTATTTATAACTACTATAAGTTATATTTACTTTTTATTAAAGCTTATAGTATTAATAGTAATAGGATAATAATCTAAGTAAAGTTAGCGAATTATACTAATAGTAATAATATTAGTCTTAGTATTAGTATCGATTAAGGCTAATAAAATAGGGGCCTAAAGATTATTAATACGGACCTATATCCGTAGAAGGTCCTATATTATCTTAGGAGTATCGAAAGAAAATATAGTCGATAGTATTTAGGGGGTCTCCGGGTCCCTCTCCGGCTAGGCTATAGGGGGTAATATAGGTTCTAGTAGGATAAAAATTTCGGAGGAAGCTTTATCGTCTAATAGTTTATTAAGGACTATAGGAGGCGCCTTAGGTTAATAATTAACTAGTCTAACCGTAGGAGGAGAAAGTTAGATTAGGTTAATACTTAGACTATACTAAATTTTAGTAAGGAACCCTAAAGGGTTACCCTTAAGGGGTAAATTAGCGGGTAAGGCTAACTAGACTAAATTTATACTAGCTAAAGAGGGTCGCTACTAAATAGAAACTTCGTATAATTTAAAGGATTCGGTATTAATCCCCTTAGCCTTATTAGCTAGAATCTAGGTAATCTTATTACCTAATTCGGGGTTTATAGTAATAAGGTTAACTAAGGCGACTAAGACCTTCTTCGTAATAATATCGTCTACTAAGAGATCTATAACTCTATCCTTACGTATTTCCGGCTTTATCCGACGTCGAAGATTTATAGCGGTAAGAAAAGCTTCCCGTTAGAGTTTCTACTATTTAGCGATAGCTACCTTCTATTAGGAGACTTCCTAAGTAGCCTACTTAGGTAAAAGACCTCCCGTAGACTATAATATAGCCGAGGGCGATAGCGTCTAAGGGATAATACTATTATCGTTATTTATAATATCCTCGACTCGCGGGCGCTTTAATTTATATACGTTAACCGCGATTTAAACGGGGTTAATAAGGACTATTTAATTATTAGGAGTCTAGTCTTTATTAATTATAATAATTAATATAACTACCGAAGGGATATCGTCCTTAGGCTTCGGAAGGGTTTATCGAGTTATATTATTATAGTCGATAAAGCTAATAATAATCTTTTATTCTTTCTTAGTTAGAGCCTAGTTATAGGTATTAATTATTATATTTTTAACCTTTAGGAGAAGGTAAGAGATAAAAGACTCGGGCTAGCTCTTAACCTAGTAAATAAGGAGTCGCCTAATATAGCTACTAGCGCTAATAAATTTATAGCTAAGACTAGGGGGTATAGTATAGAATAAAGCTTATAATCCGACGAAGATTTCCCTAGTCCCTAGATTATAGTAAGCGAAACCTAAGTCCTTATTATAGGTAGCTAAAGAGTATATATTAGTATAATAAGTCGGTTTATTATAGTAATAGTACCTATAGCTTTTCCTACCGGCGATTATATTAATAATAATATCCCTATCTCCGAGGTCCGAGAAGTTATCCTAGAACCCGATATTAGCTATAATAAACGGCCTATTACTATACGTTATTATGCCTCGGTTATAGTCTTTACTAATAAGGCTATAGACGTCTTCTTATAAGTTAGCTATATTAATAAAAAGAGAACTTATCTACTATACTAATTTATTAACCTTGGATAGGACTAGGTCTAGTCCCTAACCCTAAGCTTATTTATTAGCCTTTTAAAAGGTATATTAATAGATATATTTAGCCGCGGTACCCTGCTTTTCCTTAGGAAAGAATCGTATAGCTTCTTCCTAGCCCTACCGAAGCTTTTAATTATAGAGGTCCGAAGTAAGCTATTAGCGAGAATCCTCTAGGTAAGGCTTTAGATAATAAATAACCTTACTAATAGCCTTTTCGTAGGCTAAGTCCGAAAAGGCGCTAATTAATATATTAGCCTTAGCTATAATTCCTATATATACCTTTCGAGGTAAAGCGTTATAGATATTACCGGACTCTGTTTTAATTAGCTTATAATTATTATTATATTTCTTTCTATAAAGGTAGTTATAGGTTTAAATCTAATTAGAGACTTACTTAAAGCTAGAAGGTTATTTAGTATTATAGTTTCGGATCCTTTTATCTAGAGTATCCTTTTATACTAAATCTAATACGCTATAGTACTTAAGTAAAGCCGCTTTAACGATCTTCTAGGGTTAATCCTTAGTAAGGATTTAAATATTTATAACCTCCTTTTCTTCGATATATTCCTTAAGCTACTCGATTATCGATTCTTCGTCGATAACTATATTTTTTTTCTCTCGTTCGAAGCGGGTAATAAACTTAGTTATATTCCTTCCCCCGAATTTAGTTATAGGGGGTAAGGTAGGTTAAATATTAATAACCTAAGTTCGGGCTATAGGATCTCTAATAGAGTTAGTAAAACGATAAACCCTATTATCCTAGTTAGCCTTAGTAGTATAATTAAGTAGTTTTCTAAATATAATAGATAAAGTAGGCGTATAAGCTCTAGAAGGTAGGGGTAAAAGATTAATAATAAGATTAGGTATTTTAAGTAATATAGTTTAGGAAATAGAAGAGAAAGTAAAGCTTTTACGATAATTATATAGTAAATATAGCTAAGTAATAGCTAAAAAGACTTAAGTAGGTATACTAAAAGATATAAGTTAACCTAATATAAGAATAGTAATAACCGGGGTAAATAGAATTAAATAGTTAATAAGTATAAACTAAGTATCGATAATCTCTAGTAGTATAGAGATATTATCGATTAAGTAGTTATAGATAGCTATTATTCGCGATTCGTCTCCTAACTCCGGTAGGTTCGTCTTAGGTTATAAGAGCGAGTCCTTAGCGGATAAAGAAGCTTTCTTATTATTATAATACTATATAGGGGTTCTATTATTAGTATTTCTAGATAACCTATTCTAGTAGGAGTTAACTAATTCGAATAGTTATACCTTCTTATCTAGTACCTTCTTCGAATAACCTTATATAAGTAATCGGCCGATATTAAAGCATAAGATCCTATTCTCTAATACCGATATTATTGTATTTTACCTAATCTCTCTCTAGTTAATTTATCGTAATCCTTAGGTAATAGCTATTAATAATAGCCCCTTTTTACTAACCCGAAGGATTATACCCCGGAGACTAGTTTTAACGAGAGGAGATAAATACCCCCGAGTATAGTATAGCTAAATACCTAGGGGTATAACTCCCTAGGGGACTAAAGTCCTATAGTATACGCGTAGGAGGGATTTCTATACTTAGTAGTATAGATAGTAGACTTAACTTTCCTTATAGTCGATAGGAATAAAGAAAGTAAGTAGGCTAAGAATAGAAAATAAGGAGAAGAATAAAGATATTTTAATTATTTAATTAAAGTTTAAATAATATAAAAATATAGTTTAAAACGTTAATTTTATAGTAAAAGTATAAGGCGGGAAAAATATAATTAGTAGAGTTTTTAACCTAGAGTCTTCTCTAGGACTCGAGAACTTCGTAATAAACGACTTTAAGTATAATAATAAAGCTAAATTAAAGGGCTAAAACTTACTTAATTCTTTCTAATTAGCTATAAGTTATATATAACTATATACCTAATAGTATAAGTCTTATTACGACTCTTGAATCCTTTATCGCGATTATTACTCGATTATAAGTAGTAGTAATAGTTAGGGTAACCCGAACTATTTAATTAAAGGCGGTAGAGTCCTATAACTCCGTTGCTAGCTAATCCGAGTGTGTATTAGCTTGGGTGTTTACCTCCGCCGCTAAATTACGTTATTAAGGAGGTCTAAGCCTTCGAGAGGCTTTATCGATAGATAGGCTTTTAGCCGTCGGAGTAATAAACCCGGATTAGGTATAATAACCTATAGATAATCCGGCTTATTATTAACGAGACTCCGAAGCTAAAGATAAAGCTTTTATACGTCGATATCTATAGCTATTAGCTAAGGCAGGAGGTTTAGTAAGGAAGGACTTAAATTAAGTAGATTAAGACATTGGATATAATTACTAATAGCCTTACTAAGCCCCTTTAGGGGGAGGCCTTCTAAACGTTTAGGAAGGAGATAGGCCTATTATTACCTAAGAGAGATAGGAGGGAAGAAAATACCTCCTAATAATATATATAGACTGGCCGGAGGGGAAGAAAATACCCTTAAACGGTACCTTATACGGGTAATTATACCCGTCTCTCTTACGATTTCTAGGATACCCGCTATAGGGTAAATCCCCCGTTTTAAAGACCCGGCTTAGGTACTAGGCATACGATTATTTTCTATCGGTATAACCGATCGGCTTCTCCTTTTATTTCTAGGACCGTTATTTTACTCTTTTCTAAGATTTTTAGTCTATTTTCTTATCGTCCTATATTCGGCCTTATCTAGGTACTTTTTCTTATCTTTATTAGTTATAATCTAGGGGGTAACCCCTAACTACTATAACCGATTCTTCGTAATATCTCGTTTTTCTTTCTAGGTACTAGTTATAGCGACGAGAAAAGCTATTTATTATATTCGCCGCGTTTAGGAGCGTTAATCGGTATATTCAAAAAGTCGATTTAGTAAAACTAAATAACGCCCGAAAACGCCGCCATTAACTTATCGGAAAGTAACCTAGCCGCCCTAATAGGAAATTTAGTATTCGGATAGCCGGGCTACTCTAGGAGATTAGATAAAAATAACTCCCGAAGGCACTATAATATAGGGATCGAACCTAAGACGTACTAAACGGTAGGCTCTTTACTTTAACTATTAAGCTATAGTCGCTATTAATTACCCTAGTAAAAATTCTAATCTATAAGGCTATCCTTCGATAATTCGTTCTTTCCTTCCTTTCTTTCTTTCTTTAATTCGGCCTTTATAACCTCTAAGAAGGTAAGTATAATCCCCTTTTAGGAATAAAGCGGTATTCGCGCCTATAGGGGTATATTAGAGGTCTTAGATAAGTGGATCCGGAGGCGTATACTTTTCATACCTCCGGGGGTATTACTAAGGGCTATGGATTCCTAATCTATAGGAATCTACCGTTAGGACCTAGAACGGATTAGACCGTTGCCTAGGTTAACGGTATAGCCGGAATATAGCCTTTATAAGGGTATTACGGCTAAAAGGCAGGCTTCTTCTTATACTAAATACGTCTATAAAAATAGCTATATTTCCCTCCGTTTTAATAGGGGTAAGTAGATTAAATTTATATATTATATACTATACTTCGTATAATAAAATATATTTATAAGCTATAGGTAAGGAGGTTACCGATATATAGAAGTATTATTAGAACCCTATCTTCGGTTAGCCGAAAGTTATATACTCCGATAATAATAAATATTTTATTAATATAATAATTACTAATGTAATTATAGCTTATAGTATAGATTAAAGGTTTAGGCCTATATTATATACCTAGAGTACTAGGTTAGTAGAAAGATATATCCGACTAATTAAGATATAATTACGGAAATAAGCGGTTAAACGATATAGCTAATTACTCGAAGTATAGAATAAAGCCCTTCTATAGATTATTAATCTTCTAAATACCCGATTTATACGGTTATTAGGAGTTACTCTAGTAATAACTATATTAGGGTTTAACCTAATAGTAATCTAACGAAGGTCGCTTACTAATAACCGTAATTTTCTTCTATATAATAATACTATTATCGGAATACTCGTATAACGACTTAGACGGATCGGTAGAATCTTAGACAGGAGTTTAAACAGGAGGCGTAATACCGTATAACTCTAGTCCAACGTCGGTATAAATCTCTCGCGATTCCGATATAAAGTCGGATCGATATTAACTTAATTCCGAAGGATAGGAATAGGGGAATCTCGTATATAAATATTAGGTCTTGTTTATACGTTAAATAAAGAAGATAAGTATTTAGGACTAAAGTAAAAGTATACTTAGCGAGGATTACTATTAGTAAGGGTACTTTATCCCTCTATTATTCGATCGGTATATTACTATTATATTATACGTACGTATAGGATTACTAAGTATAGCTATACGTAAACGTTATAGCGTATTAATCCGCTATATTCGGTAGGGCGATAGAGATACTTAACCGATACTAATTAGTATTAGGAATAATTATACGCTTTCGTCGTATAACGCTAGACTCGATACTACTTTACCGGAATAGAAGAATAGTTTAGATAGTAGAAGTTACGTACTCTATAGGATCCTAAAAGCTATAGCTATTTTCGATAATTTTAGATATACTTTTACTAGTATCTAGTTTAACTTCGATAAGACGGTTTTATAATACTTAGTAAATACCTACTATAAGTTAATACTATCTACTCTTTTCTTCGAATCGGCTTTTCTCTAGTTTTAGTTAGAGTTTTTATCGATTTCGACTTAATTTCTTTTCGATTCTCTTTCGATATACGCTTAAAGTCGACTTAACTTTAATCTAAAATTAACTCCTATTCGAATTAGTTTCGACTATACTTATTTCGTAAGATATATCTTTAATTAGTAATTACGATATTAATTTTACGAATTTATAGACTTTTAAACGCGTAAAATAGGTATATTCGAATAGGAAATAAAAAGGAAAAATAAATAAAGGAAAAGATAAAGGAAAAATAAAAGAAAAATAATAAAAATAAAAGAAAAATTAAGTACGATTACTATAAATATCCCGACGAGTATTTAAAGTAGGATAAGCTATATTCGAATACTATACGATATTAGCTTAAGTTTAGTATAATTTCGAATCGAGTCCGATAAGATATTAAAGTAAGATTAAATATACCTTATCCTTTTACGCCTCGTCTAGCTAATAGTTCGCGAAAACGAATTTAATAAGGGCGGTTATAGTAAGTATAGTTAACGCTAGGGTCTATATCCTCGAAGTTAGCTAATAATCTTATAAATTCTATATATTCGAGGAGGAATTTATACCGCGTTATAGCGCTTTCCCCCCTTCCTATACGGGTAATAGGCTTTTGCCTTAGCTAACGCTTATACCTAATACGCATTAGTCGAAGGAGGCTATTCTAATAATTTACTAATATAAGATTAATATAGGATAGCCTGATAGACTATCCCCCGAACTATAGTACGCCGATAAGTAGACGATAATATTAGGGGGGGAGGGGCGGGGGTCGGCGTAACGGGGGCTAGGGTCGAGAATCGAGACGTATAAGGCGTCGACGAAGCGGGAGGAGGAGGAGGAGGAGCCCGACTAAAAGTAAAGGTACTATACCTACGAGCGGAGGTAAAGGTAGGCGCTATATTAACTAGAAATTAGTATAATTTTAACTTAAAACCTAACTAATATTGACTTAACTTCGATATTATTTTATTCTAAGTTTATACTTATCTTTAGCTTATTCTAGGATAATTCCTAGATAAACTAAAGATAAGCCTTAGATAATATAAGAATAGGGTTAAGATAAGTAGTAACTTACTATAATAAGGAGAAGGGGGAAGAGGGACGAGGTTAAGCTTATCGTTATTATTATCGTTATTACTATTATTATTACTACTATTACTAATACTAATACTACTACTATTACTATAGCTAATACCGCTATTACCGCCGCGTTTACTACGTTTACTACTACTATTATAACTACCCCGAGTCGACGGAGACGGTATTATAGGGGTTATTATACCTCGAGATAAACGCGTATTTACTATAATTCGATTTCTATTCGATATTAGCTTAATTCTTACTCGAATTTAACTCGAAATTATGATAAAATCGGTTTAAACTTATATTAAGGAAGATAATAATAATAATAATAATAATAATAGTATAGGGAAGAAGAAGAAACGATTTCGGAGAATTCTTCGTATAGGGTTATCGACCTTATAAGGTTACGTAGGGCTAGAGCCTTTAGCTACCTACCCCGCCCTACTACGCCTTACTTAGTATACCTACGAAATTTTTTTTTCTTTCTTTTCGACTTAACTTATTTCTTTTCTCGGTTTTTCTACCTATTTTTCGCCTATGTTTTTTTCGACCTTATTTTTCGTTTTTCTCTTCTTTATCTTTCGTTCTTACGGATATATAACCCTTCGTATAAAAGAAATAGTACTAGGGGTATAAGATCCGACTATATTTTCGACCTAATTTTAATATAACTTTAATACGATTTTAGGATAATTTTAATATATCTTCGACCTAAGTCCCTAGGATATATAATACGACGAAATAACGTATCCTAGGGATATATAATACTATAAAGTATTATACTTATAGATATACGATACTACTAAGTATCGTACTCGTGGATATATAATATAACGAAGTATTATACGCTAGGAAGAACCTATTTAAGCTAAACCCCGATTAGTCTCTTATTCGACTAAACCTCTAAATCTAGATAAGAAAGTACTTAGGGATATAATAATAGTCTATACTACCTCTTTATTTAACTATAAAAAGAAAAATTACTAGTATTAGAATACTCGTATAACGACTTAGATAGATTAGTAGAATCTTAGATAGGAGTTTAGATAGGAGGTATAATACCGTATAACTCTAGTCTAACGTCGGTATAAATCTCTCGCGATTCCGATATAAAGTCGGATCGATATTAACTCGATTCCGAAGGATAAGAATAGGGGAATCTCGTATATAAATATTAGGTCTTATTCGTACGTTAAATAGAGAAGATAAGTATTTAGGACTAAAGTAAAAGTATACCTAGCGAGGACTATTATTAGTAAGGGTGCTTTATCCCTCTATTATTCGATTAGTATATTACTATTATATTATATATACGTACGGGATCGCTAGGTATAGCTATATATAAACGTCGTAGCGTATTAACCCGCTATATTTAGTAGGGCGATAGAGATACCTAACCGATAGAAGGGAACCTTAGGGCCGTAGACTATCGATACCTATAGCCTTGTTTATTAGAAGGAAAGGATTATAGTTTTACTTAACCTAATACTTTAGTAGGAACTCCTCCGGCTCTATTATAATAATCCTCTTATTAATTATTTTAGAATTAAGTAAACCTAGGACCTTTTAGTATATTTCTTTTACTAAGAATCGATATATAAGGATATTAAGAAATATATTTAATCCTATTAAATTTATTAAGGGGTCGCTCCCCGAAAGTATTATTCGTATAGAACTCTCGATTTATTACCTATTCTATTACGATTATAAGCCGAGATCTCTATAGATTTTATAATAGGCTTCCTAGAAGCTATATAGTAGGATTAATAAGTTAATAGTATTTTAGTAATTATTAATCGATATACTAAATTCTCCTTAATACTCCTAGTATTAGATATAATTATAATAGGGGATTTTACTAAACTCTTTTATTATAAAATAAAGCTTTATTTCGGTCCCCTATAAGGTATTATATTTAATAGGGGTAGTTTATTTACTAGCTACTTCTAGTCCGAGTTATATTTTCTTTCGAAGATTAAGTAGTACCTTTTAATAGCGTTTTATCCTTAGACTAATAGCTAAATAGAAAGGATAAACTAGATAATTATATACTACTTTTACTATTTCGTTTACGATAAGTATATTTATTAGCTAAAACTATTACCTATTATATAATTCGCTATAAATAATATAAAATACGCTATAACTAGGTTTTTACCCTATTATACTCTTTTCGGCTACTAGCTAGACTTCTATATTTCTATCGACTAGGAATCGACTCTTACCCCCGAAGCCTTTACTCGGGTTTAAAAACTAGCTATTTTACGCTAATAACTAGAAGATTATTAGTATAAAGCTACCGAATTATAGGCGAAATACTATAATCTTCGTTATTAACCTCTAGTCTTAAAAATTAATAACCTAATTAGCCTTTTAATTAAGAATATTATATTTAAAGGCTAGAAAAAAAAGCTCTTACCTCGTTTTATTAGTCCTTTTTATATCCTTAAGAAAATCGGATCTTAGGTATATAAGCTAGCCTTATTTAAAAAATACTCTTATCTTTATAACGTTTTCTATATCTCCTTACTTAAACTATAGGTTACTTAACCTATTAATAATAATTCTAAGACTCTACCTATACCCGATTTTAATAATAAAAAAGGGGAATAAAAAGTTAAGGAAGTATAGGGAAAGAAGACTATAAATAAGAAAGTAATTTTTTTAGTTAAATAGAAGGGCTAGCCCTTTAAGTATAACTAATAGGTTAATAAGGATAATATAATAAATACCTCTTATTTTATTAATTATTTCCTTAAATCGTAAAAATCGTATAAAAAACGTAAGGCTTAATTATACTATATTTATATATTTATTTATCTATTCTACTCTTTTTATACCTTTTTTCTCGTATACTCTACTATTAGAAACCTAGTAGGACTATCGTCTTTAGCCGAGTCTTTACTATTACTACCTATAGCCTTACCTATAGTCTTTCGCGTTTAAGTCTTACCCTTAGTAACTTCGCCTCGACTATACTTTATAGCCTTATATACTAGTATCCTAATAATATCTATTATATTAAGGTCCTAGTTATTAGTTAGTATACGCCCTTATATTTAGGCTATTATAATAATCTACTAAGGTTTTATTTCTAAACTAAGCTCCTTTAGCTTATAATCTAATAGGTAAATAGCTATATTTTTTACTATATCCTATTAATAATAGCCTTTATTACCCGGTATTAGCCGAAGTAGATAATAAGACTCCTAGGCTTTAACCTTATATTCTAGTATATTTTCTATTATAACTTAGGGGCGAGTTAATATAAACTCTTAATTAAACTACTTTTAATACTATTATACTAAGAGCCGATAGGAGAGTTATTAGTTTTCCGTATTTTTTAATATACTAGTTAAATAATACTCCCGAATATATACGGATAAAAATACTAAAAACGCCTCGGCTAAATACTAGGCGATTTTAATAATTTATTACTAAGCTTTAGCCGAAAATATATTAATTTCCTTATTATTCGAATTATCCTTATTAGGATTAAAAACTTCCTCTAAGATTATTCGGAGTTACTCTAAAATAAATATAAGATTATCTTAATCCCCTAATATAAACGTAGGAACTTATTCGTATAAATTCTTCTTTATAATATACTAATTATACTTATTAGACTTAATCTTACTTTATATATAATTAATACTTATAACCTTTAATAATTTATTAATATAATTAATAAAATCTTTAATAATAGTATAAAAGTAATATATATACTAGTTCTTCTTATATCGAATAATTACCGTACGAATAGGGCGGGCTACTTTCTTAAACCGTTTAATATACTTAATTCGGCGAGTCTTTACCGTCTTAGGGCGAGTTTTTTAATCCGGATTCCGCTAAGGGGTATTATCCTCCTCCTCGTTATTTCCTTCGCTTTTAAGTATAATCTTATTATTAGTATTAGCCTTTACTATTTTATTTCCTTTTATAATATTATAATAAGGTTTATTTATAACTATTATATTAGTATTTCTAATAACTTCTATAATACTTAAGAGTAATAAAGGAGATTAGTATAATATATTAACGATTTAATCCTAATTAGTCTTTTTAGTCTTATATATACTAGCCTATTCTAAAGTTACTTTCTTATCCTTTTTAGTTTAGTATATTTTAAAGCCGTTTTTATAATACCGCGTAAGTTCTTCGATAACTTTAGTATTTTTAAGCCTAAACTTCTTACTAAAAGTAGTAATTTTATAGAGTATATACTTAAATCGGCGTTAATAATACTCTTTATTATAATATAGAATATTTATACTTTTTAATATTCGTTTAAGGACTCTAATAACTAAAAAAGGATTAAAACTAGGTTATAATTTAACTTATTCTACCTCTTTATTAATAGTCTTAGGCTTAATAGCCTTTATAGTATAGGTTTAAACTAATAAATATACTAATAATACGGTATTATTTTCCTTATAGGTTATTTTATTCTCGTAGGCTATATAAGCCGCCTTTAACTACTTCTAATCCTCTTAATTATAATACGCTTACTCTTCCTTCTTAAATACCTTATAATAAACTCTTATTAAGTATTTTATTTAGCCTTTTAGTAAATAAAGATTAGGAGTCTACTTAGTATTATACGAAATAAAGTCCTAAAGGTACTCTACGTAATAGCGATAAAGCGCCTTCGTCTTATTCTTAGCCGTATAACTTTTTATATATTCTTTAATCTACTTTTCGAGTACCTTTTTATTATAAACTCCTACCTTAGAAGCCTAAGGTAATATAATAACCGGTAGAATTATAATAGCTATTTTAACTAAACGCGTATTTTACTCTAAGGATATACTTAGTTATATTTTACTAACGATTTTATTATAACCTACTTACCTATATTCGTTTTATTAGGACCCTAAGTCGGCTTTTCGCGGATTAAAGGTAATATCTCCGCCTTAGGCGGCGGTTAAAAAATATTATCTTTAGTATTATCTTCCCGTATAAACTCGTTATTTAAAATATATTTCTCTTATCTAGATTTCTTTCCGGAGCGATTTTCTAGTAATACGTTAACTATTATACGGGATAAACGTAAAGATTCTTTATTCTTTTTAGAACTCTATAGTACTTTAAGGGGTATTAATAATAGGGTCTCCTTGCCTTAATACGGAATATCGTTATTAAATACTCTAAAG
The DNA here is from genome assembly GCA_003339455.1 of Ophiocordyceps camponoti-leonardi (nom. inval.). Lineage (NCBI taxonomy): Eukaryota > Fungi > Ascomycota > Sordariomycetes > Hypocreales > Ophiocordycipitaceae > Ophiocordyceps > Ophiocordyceps camponoti-leonardi. The sequence goes on along the minus strand of PDHP01000104.1, from coordinate 8,287 downwards.
CCTAAGGAATTCCCCTTATTATTAAAATACTTATAAGTACTATAAATCGCCTTATTACGCGATATTATATTCGGGGGAGTTATAATATTAAAATTATATTTAGGATAAGTTATAAAGGGGTAAATAAATACCCTATAAAGTTATATATATACGTTAACGTATTACCCTACTTTTATTACCTAGGTACTTACCTATAATATTATATTACTTAATTTTTAACCTACTTATTACCTAATATATTCTTCTTATTAAACTCTTTATAATACTTATATTTTTATATACTATATACGCTAAAAAAAAGGGGATAATTATAATAAAGTTATAAGACTCTTAACCTTAGGTATAAGGGACTATACCTATATAATACTTATATCTTACTTATAACTCCTATATAATAGGATTATAATACTAAGGTTAAAAGGAGAATATCTTTTAAAGAATATTATCTTTCGAGGGATAAATATTATCTTTTAGAGAGATATCCTTAATCCTACGGAGATTCTTTATCCCGCGAGATTATATTATCTAAGTTTTAGGTATATATTATAGGCTTTTCGCTACCTTTTCTCTAATTCCTTAAGAATTAGCTTTACTCTAAGACTTACCCTAATATACTTTTCTCTCTTAAGTCCCTAAAGTCGCTATCTCTCTCTTTAGAAGTCCTCCTCCTTAAAGTCCCTTATAATATACTCCTTCCTTAGCCTTTATAACTTTATTCGGGTCTTTTACTACTATACTAATAATACCGCTAAACTTCTAAACTATTTACTAAAGAAGGACTCGGAGTTTTTTCTTAGACTTAATTAACGTAAGGCCTTTACCTAGCTAAAAAGGCTTACTATAGAAGCTCTTATCCTTACTTTCTTCTAACCTAAGCTCTTAACCCGTCTCGAGACTAATACCTCCTATAATACTATTACCGGAGTTCTCTAATAGTAGTAGCCCGATAATAAGACCTAGAAACCTATAGGCTTCTTTTCTAAAACTATAGCCCCTACCGAATAAGCGTACCTAATCTAAGACTATAAGTTCCTAGTAGTTATATAAAGCCTTAAGTACTTTTACCCTAAGCTTCTTAGGTAGAAATTCGACGTTATTACTAATTATAAGGCTCTTATATACTTTGTAATAAAAAGGCTTTTATCTATCTAATAAGTATACTAGTCTAACTTTTTAGCTTAATTTAATATACGCTTCCTCTATTACCTTAGCCGATTAAATATAATAGTTAATACTTTATCTTAGAAGACTATAAAGCTCCTAATAGTTAAGGCCTAGGAAAAAGAAGAGCGTACCTTTAGTATAATCCCGCTAAAAAGACTCGGATTTAACCTACCTATAACCCTTAACCCTACCCTAACCCCTATTATTATCGCTTCTATTATTATCCGAGTAGAGACCGAGCTTTTAGGTATTAACCTAGCCGACCTAATTTAACGAGAAAATACGATATAAAACCTTAGCTAGTAAGGGAATTAACTAATTATACTAGAGAAGTCGACTAATAGTATTTTTCTATAGATTACCCTTATCTATACCGCCTATAAGCCTACGATCTTCGCGTATAGCGGCTAGAATAAGACGCTTAAGCTCCTATAATAGGATTATTATTAGTTAAATATAAAGTAAGACGTTTATTATTATATTTATAACTATTATAACTACTAAAGGAATAAGATCCCCCGTAATAAGACCCTTAGGCTCCTTTACCTACTATTAATCCTAACCTCTATCTAGGAGTATATAGCTTATAATAGAAAGATAATACTATAAGATCGCTATAGGTATAACTACGTTTAGACTTTCGTCTATAAGCTTAATAGGATTATTACTACCCTACCCGGTAGGAAGAATAATACTATAGAGATCCTTATAGTACGCTACTTCTACTCGCTATACTACTTTTTTAGGATACCTCTTATCTAGATTATAAATAACGCTAGCCCCTTTATATTAGTATTCCTTACTAAGATTAATCGTTTAACTAGGATAAAGTATTAGTATAGTAGTACTCTTTACCCTTAGATATAAGGAAGCGTTAAAGTTATAAATTAGTACCTAGACTAACGCCTATAATTTTATATCGGGAAATATTAGGATAATTAGAGCGACTTTTTACTAGCCCTTAACTTCGCGTATAATTCCTCTTAGTATACCTTAATTAATATAGCCCCGTTAATTATAGTACTAGGTAAAAGCTTATAGAACCCGCTTATAATTAACGTTACTATAGAGCTATAGGACCGCTTAACGCCTACTATAATCGTATAGGATCTAGTATAATAAGTAAAGGTAGTATAGTAGTAAGCCTAATAAGCTTTAATAAATGCCTAATAATAGTAAAAATAGTAAGCTAATAAAAAGCGCTAGCCCGTAGATTTTATAATTAGGAATAAGGTCTTTCTTAGTAAAAAAGGATTTAATATAATCGCCCCGATTATATGATTAAATATATAATAATCGGGCCCCTTTACTATTACCGCCGAAAAGGGGTATAGCTATATACTAGATTTACTAGAGAGTTATAAAATAACGAATCTTTTCTACGCTAATCGACTAAGGAAAGCTATTATTAACCTACTACCCGACTAAATATAACCGCTTCCTAAACTTAACGAAGTTAATAGTACGCCCGAATAGGAAGTCGACTATATCTTACGGAGTAAGGTTATAGGGTAATAAAAAAGACTTAAGTATTAAATTATATAAAAAGGCTATAATCCTAATAATACTTAGTATCCCGTAAGGAACTTCTAGTATACGCCGATAGCGCTAAAGTAGTATTACGACTAATAGCCGAACGCCCTAAGTCCTCCTATTAATTTATAATATTAGATTAAGGCTATAATAGTAGACGAAGACTATATAAATAATACTAATAATAATATTATAGCCTCCGTAGGAAAAATAGCGTATACCTATAGGTATTAACCTTAATACGTATATTAAGGCCTTAGTTAAGGGGTAATATTATACGCTAACTACCTTAGTAGCTACTAACCCTATACGCGGACCTCGGAGAAACCTACCCCGAGTCCTTATTATATAATCTAGACCTCGCTACCCGCGTATAAAGGTAGCGGGATTCCCTCTTCTATTTCCTCTTTTCCTTCTTCTCTTCTTTAGCTTAGAATCTTCGTATAGAGTGCCTTAATATATTTACTTATTATTTAGCTATTATAATAGTTATCTCCCTTAATATTAGCCCCTAAGAAAGCTCCTTCTAACCTTTAGTACGATAATAAGGGATAGGTTATCTAGCGTATTTATATCGACTATTATAAGCTTAATAACCGTACGAAGAAATACGCTTACCCGCTCCCTAATACGATAGATAAGATTTAATATACTACTAACTACGAATTCTATACTTTATTAGACCTAAAGGACGGATTCTAGTATATTAAGCTTAGCCCTACTACCTATAAGAGAGCCGCCTTCGTAATACTATCCGGTTTTTACGAATAGACTATTATATCTTTTAGACTTTATAATACCCCTATAACCTTCTAAGCGTTTATAGAAAAGGTCCTTAAGCCCTTCTACGAATTCGTATCCGGCCTATTAAATAACGTATATATTTAGGCTAGTATACCTAAAGAGCTTTATACCCGTTTTCTTCGCGTATTTACCCGCTTTAAGGAATACGGCCTCCTTCTAAATATTCCTAAGTCTAAGGTATTTATTTATTATAGTATTTTACTAGGATTCCTTATTAATAGTAATAGTATTCGAGCTAACCCTTTTAAGGTCGCTACTATTAGGGATTATCCTATACTATTAACTATAATAGAGATCCGCGCCTTCGTATACACTATAGGCTACCTTTATTACTTAATTTATAATTATACTAAACTTTTTCTCCTACTAAATAAGCTTATAATTAGTCCTAAGAAGTAGAAAATTACCCTTTTTACTAAGGTATAGGAATTATAGAGGAAGATTAGGGATATTATTATTATAACTCCTATTATTATACCCTATAATTAATAATTACCCTATATTCTTAAAGCGGATTCCTTATAAAAATATATAAGCGCTAGTCTTTTTTAGCTATACTTATACGGTATAGTTATTAAATCTTTCCTCTACCCTATTACCTATTTTTCGAAAAAGCTTACGCTAATATAATAGTACTATTCTACTTAAGAACGTAAGCTTTTAGCTATTCTTCTTATTTTATAGTATTAGTACTATTAGGTTAAAGGTAATAATATTATTATTATTATAGATTACGAGTCTTTAAAAATAATATATACTAAGGCTAAATAGCCTATATATATAATCTAGTTCCTTAATATTATTAAGTATTATAGTATTTATATTATATACTATAGTAGTAAGGCTAATATTCTTACCGACTACCTCTCCCGCCTACTTAATAATAATGATACTTACTTTATTTTTCCTATTAATAAAGGTATTAGAATACTCGTATAACGACTTAAACGGATCGGTAGAATCTTAGACAGGAGTTTAGATAGAAGGCATAATACTATATAATTCTAGTCTAATATTAGTATAAATTTTTCGCGATTCCGATATAAAGTCGGATTAATATTAACTCGATTCTAAAGGATAAGAATAGGGGAATCTCGTATATAAATATTAGGTCTTATTCGTATATTAGATAAAGAAAATAAGTATTTAGGACTAAAGTAAAAATATACTTAGTAAGGACTATTATTAGTAAGGGTACTTTATCCTTCTATTATTCGATTAGTATATTATTATTATATTATATATATATATAGGATTATTAGGTATAATTATACGTAAACGTTATAGCGTATTAACCTATTATATTCGGTAGGGTAATAAAAATACCTAATTAATACTAATTAGTATTAGGAATAACTATATACTTTCGTATAATACTAGACTTAATACTATTTTACTAGAATAGAAAAATAGTTTAAATAATAGAAGTTATATATTTAGTAGGATTCTAAAAGCTATAACTATTTCTAATAATTTTAAATATACTTTTACTAGTATTTAGTTTAACTTTAATAAGATAGTTTTATAATACTCGGTAAATACCTACTATAAATTAATACTATTTACTCGCTTTTTCGAATCGGCTTTTCTCTAGTTTTAATTAGAGTTTTTATCGATTTTAACTTAATTTTTTTTCGATTCTCTTTCGATATACGCTTAAAGTCGACTTAACTTTAATCTAAAATTAACTCCTATTTAAATTAGTTTTAATTATACTTATTTTATAAAATACGTTTTTACTTAATAATTATAATACTAATTTTATAAATTTATAGACTTTTAAATATATAAAATAGGTATATTCGAATAAGTAAAAAGGAAAAATAAATAAAGGAAAAAATAAAGGAAAAATAGTAAGAATAAAAGAAAAATTAAATATAATTACTATAAGTATCCTAATAAGCCTTTAATATAGGATAAGCTATATTCGAATACTATATAATATTAGCTTAAGTTTAGTATAACTTTAAATCGAGTTCGATAAAATATTAAAGTAAAATTAGACTTACCTTATCCTTTTACCCCTTTTCTATCGGGTAATTTATAAATACGAACTCGCCTAGGGTAAAAGTAAAGGCTATAGCTAATACTAGGGTTTATATCCTCGAAGTTAATTAATAATCTTATAAATTCTATATACTTAAAGAGGAGTTTATACTATATTATAGCGCTTTCCCCCCTTCCTATACGGATAATAGGCTTTTACCTTAGTTAACGCTTATACCTAATATACGTTAATCGAAGGAGGCTATTCTAATAATTTACTAATATATAATTAGTATAGGATAGCTTAATAGACTATTCCCCGAATTATAGTATACTACTAAGTAAACGATAGTATTATAAAGGGAGGGGTAGGGGTTAGTATAATAAGGACTAGGGTCGAAAATCGAGACGCTTAAGGTATCGATAACGCGGGAGAAAAAGGGGTAGGAGCCCGATTAGAAGTAAAAGTACTATACCTACGAGTAAACGCAAAAGTAGGCGTTATATCGACTAGAAATTAGTATAATTTCGAATTAAAACCTAGTTAATATTAACTTAACTTCGATATTATTTTATTCTAAGTTTATACTTATCCTTAGCTTATTCTAGGATAATTCCTAGATAAACTAGAGATAAGCCTTAGATAATATAATAATAGGGTTAAGATAAATAATAACTTACTATAATAAGGAGGGGGAAAAGGGATAAGACTAAGCTTATTATTATTATTATTATTATTATTATTATTATTACTACTATTATTAATACTAATACTATTACTATTATTATAGTTAATACTATTATTATTACTATATTTATTATATTTACTACTACTACTATAATTACCCTAAGTCGATAAAGATAGTATTATAAGGGTTATTATACCTTAAGATAAATACGTATTTACTATAGTTTAATTTCTATTCGATATTAGCTTAATTTTCGCTTGAATTTAACTCGAAATTATAATAAAATTAGTTTAAACTTACGTTAAAGAAGAGGATAATAATAATAATAATAATAATAGTATAAAGAGGAAGAAGAAACGATTTCGGAGAATTTTTTATATAGGGTTATTAACCTTATAGGGTTATATAAGGCTAGAGCCTTTAGCTATTTACCCCGCCTTATTACGTTTTACTTAATACGCTTATAGAATTTTTTTTTCTTTTTTTCTTTTCGACTCGACTTATTTCTTTTTTTCGATTTTTCTACTTATTTTTCGACTATATTTTTCGACTTTATTTTTCGTTTTTCTCTTCTTTATCTTTCGTTCTTATAGATATATAACCCTTCGTATAAAAGAAATAATACTAGGGGTATAGGATCCGACTATATTTTCGACCTAATCTTAATATAATTTCGATACGACTTTAAAGTAATTTCGACGCGTTTTCGACCTAAGTCCTTAGGATATATAATACGATAAAATAACGTATCCTAGGGATATATAATACTATATATAATACTATTAAGTATTATACTCGTAGATATATAATACGATAAAATAATATACGCTAGGAAGAACCTATTTAAATTAAATCTAGATTAGTCTTTTATTCGACTAGACCTCTAGATCTAGATAAGAAAGTACTTAGGGATATAATAATAGTCTATATTACCTCTTTATTTAACTATAAAAAAGAAAAGTTATTAATATCGGAATACTCGTATAATAACTTAAATAGATTAATAGAATCTTAAATAAGAGTTTAAATAGGAGGTATAATATCGTATAATTCTAGTTTAATATTAGTATAAATCTCTCGCGATTCCGATATAAAGTCGGATCGATATTAACTCGATTCCGAAGGATAGGAATAGGGGAATCTTATATATAAATATTAGGTCTTATTCGTATATTAAATAGAGAAGATAAGTATTTAGGACTAAAGTAAAAGTATACTTAGTAAGGACTATTATTAGTAAGGGTATTTTATCCCTCTATTATTTAATCGGTATATTATTATTATATTATACGTATATATAGGATCGCTAGGTATAGCTATACGTAAATATTATAGCGTATTAACCTACTATATTTAGTAGGGCGATAGAAATACCTAACCGATAAAAGGGGAAGGAGATAATAATCCTAATAAACCTAATAATAGCGAAGAATATAATAATAATACTAAAGTAACCTATTCTAATAAGCTTAACTATATTAACCTATAAACTATTCTTAAGTATTTCGACTATAAAATACTATTTCTACGAAGGATTAATATAGCCTAGGCTAAAGATAATTTTTATATCTATAATTAAAAGCTCTTCCGTATTTATAAGGTACTATAATTTAAGCCTAATAATTTACCTAGTAATCTTATAGGAATAATTATACTATTACGAGCAGGCTTAGTAAAAAATCACTTACTTATAAAATTACTTATAAGTGATTTTGATTTTGAGTGATTTTACGATGATTTTTTGCTTAGTAATATGAGTTTAAGTGATTTTGAAGAGCTTGAAAATCAGAGTGATTTTTAAGTGATTTTTTATAAGTGATTTTATATACGATTTTCTAATTTTATAAAATCATAGGGTATTTTTTTTTTAATTTAGTATATAGTATATATAGTTAAAAAATATACTTTAGAACCTATTTTTAGCCTTATAATAGTAGAAAATAAGTAGAAATATAAAATAACCTTTTTTAATTTTTAAATATAATATTATAAATAAGATATTAAATTAATTATTTAACTTTTTAATAACTTTTTAATTACTTATAAATTATTAACTAAAGTAATAATTCTTAGTTAATTAGTTAATAGTTAGTACCTAAGTAATTAAAGTT